>JBBPBX010005349.1:51962-72443 GCA_038048925.1 Garcialebias charrua
ATATATAGCGGATTAGATTAGCTTCCCCTAATTTTCATAAGACATTTGTGCTTTTGAAATTGTGGACCTAAGAAAATTAATAAGCGTTTTAGAAATTGTGGAACTAATTTTTTAATTAGCGGTGCCCACCTTTGTTAATACTGTATCGAATAACAAACCAAACCAATGTACCGTTAAAACGAGAATCAATAATTTAAAACTTACTGAAGGAAAAATGTATTTAAGTAGGACTAATAAATTATCAGTGTGTCAGAAAATTGTTAACGTTTTTATAAATGTATTAAGTTGTAAGAAGGCTCAGAAGAGGTTCAGTGTATTCGGTTGCAACAAGTTTTAACAAAATGCTGCTGGCAGCCGAGGAGGCCAGTTATTAGAAGTTGTGAAATCACAATGTTTACCCACTTTTAGATTTAATTGCTCAATAACTTTAGGCTGTCATTTATTAGAACATACCAAAATATTATGGATGGAAGTATCAAAATGTAGACTCATGTGTTTAGCGTATTTTATTAAATTACATTTGTTGAGGACGTGCAGAATGGGTGCACACAAAGTTTTGGGGGGAAGTTCACACATAACTGCATATGCCACTTTGCCTCTATACCAACATCAACTACCTCATACATATACTGTGTACATTAACTCATATGCTGCTTTGCCACTCTTTGCAAATGTCAATGCTAGAACCTTCAGTTTATTTTATAGATATACTTTTTATACTTTTTATACTACTATGCAAAAACTCAGGACAGTATTACACTTTTATTATTTCATTTTATGCTTATGTTCATTAAATGTTTAGTGTTTTAGTGTTGGTGTAAATTTTCATACTTTTATACTACTATGCAAAAACTCAGGACAGTGTTACACTTTTACTATTTTATGCTTATGTTTATTAAATGTTTTAGTGTTTAAATGGTTACTGTTGCACCGAGGGACTGAGAGAAACGCAATTTCAATCCTGTGTATGTCCTGTACATGCAGTTCTGACAATAAAGTTGACTTTGACTTTGACTTTGATAACATGGAATAAAAAAGAATAGAAAGAAAACAACAGGTTGGCAGTGGTGTAGTAGGCTTTTTCATCTTTTATGTCCATTGCTATAACTCAAACTGGAAGACTAGTCAAAACATTATGTATAACTAAACAGTCTACAGTGTCTCAGGTTGTTTGCCTGAGCAGAAAGTGAGCGGGATAGTAAGTGTCCTTGTGCTTGGGATAGTTTTCTGCAGGGTTTGTAGAGAGGGTTATGAACTTAGGCCAACTGCAGGCTGCCTGCAGCCTTTATGGTTCTTTCTTGTGCCTATTTGTTTTCCTGGTGCTCCTAAACCTCACAGTGATGCTTGATTGGCCTGATTTCAAAGTCAAAGTCAAAGTCAAAGTCAACTTTATTGTCAGAACTGCAATATGTACAGGACATACACAGGACCGAAATTGCATTTCTCTCAGTCCCTCGGTGCAACAGTAACCATCTAAACACTAAACACTAAAACATTTAATACACATAAGCATAAAATAGTAAAAAAGTGTAACACTGTCCTGAGTTTTTTCATAATAGTATAAAAGTATGAAAATTTACACCAACACTGAAACACCAAACACCCCTAAAACACCAAACACCCAATGAACATAAGCATAAAATGAAATAATAAAAGTGTAATACTGTCCTGAGTTTTTGCATAGTAGTATGAAAAGTATAAAAACGTAAATCTATAAAATAAACTGAAGTTTCTAGCGTTGACATTTGCAAAGAGTGGAATCAAGGAATCAAGGAATCAAGGAGTTTTATTAACATTGCATCAATTTTCACCGATTACAACGTAAGTATGTAGTTGCAGGCATCCAGAAGAGAAATGAGTGCAAAAGCTGCAGCAAAACAAAGCACATTACATGTTTTATCAACACACGATATGTTTTATCAACACACGACATGTTTATTCAACACATTGATATGCTCTTAGCGCGGCCAGGCCCAATCTGTCTCCAGATGAAGGTCAAAAGCAGGAAAAACAGGCAGAAACACTGGGATTCACAGCATTGATATTAAAAAAAGATGAATCACATTTTGTCTTCAAGACACCGCGTGATTCAGTAAAAACCATATCAGAGCACATTTAGGTACAATAACAAAGGAAATACGGCAGGCAAGGAGATTGGGTCTATGATTAATTTCAGACAAACACAAAGTTCAGCAGGTGTGCAGCTGGGTGTTATCTGAAGCTTCACAGAAATCTCTGGGGAGGGGGAGGGGGGGGGCTCTTCAGCTCCTCACTCTGGGAGAATGGATTCCCACAGCCCGCTTTTCAAGGACATGTGCAGAAGCCAGATAATGTTCTTGTTTGTTATCCAAATAGACCACAGTGTTCTTTTCCACTGCCGCCTCCAAGTCTGTGGGTGCTGTTTCATGGCCGAAAGAAATCCAAATATGTGGTTCTGCTCTGCCCCGCTTTCATGAGCTTCCACCTGTCCCTTGATCGATCCTGGGTGGCTGCAAACAAGTCCCAAAACGGACAGCAGGTGCACGGTGGTCCACCACTGCACCAATCGTGCGATTGAGCTCATACAGCAGCTGGGATGAGGAGCCCACGACCCGGTTCAGAGAATTTTGCTGATCAGGCAGTCCCGACAGCGCTCTGATAGCCGCCGAAGCCTCCCTCAGCTTCCGATAACAAACAACTCCGGTTACGCCAAAAAACAGAGCAGTTGCTACCAATAATCCAATAATCCACAAATCCTCCACGTCTTCGACACTCAGAACGGACAGACACATGGGCTGCCACTGACCCCACGAGTCCAGCACGTATCCAGCCGCGTGTGTGTCGGAGGGACAGACAGCTTCTCCTGACACGGTCCGCTTCGTGGAAAAAATCTTATCCATTGAAGAAACAGCCCAATTGATTAATTCCATATTGGTTCGAGTGAGCGCTGAAGGGTCGCAGACGAGACGAAAAGCAAGCAGGGAGTAGGAAAAACTTAGGGAGGGAAGAGCAGAAAGATATGCGACCTGCCTTGCCGAGTGCCGGAAGAAGCATATAAGTTAATGTACACAGTACATGTATGAGGTAGTTGATGTTGGTATAGAGGCAAAGTGGCATATGCAGTGAGGCACATAAGGCACATTTGGCATCCTTAAGCCCCCAATATACCTGTTTCTTTTGCCTCACGCCGCTGGACTCGCGTGTGCTGCGCACCGGCAGCCCTTTTATACTCTGTGCAAGCGCAGCTCTCTGAGTGCAGCTGCAGCCGGGCAGAGCAGGACAAATTGAGGTCGCTGATTGGTCATTTGCTGACACGCGAGGCAGTTTATCAACGCGCGCGCGTAGGCGTAGTAAAATCCGACCTTGGCGCGTTCACGCCCGTGATCAAAGGCTTTTGCCGCGGCGCTCCCACGGCGCCGAGCGGCGTGAGGCAAAAGAAACAGGTATATTGGGGCCTTTAGATAAGGCTAGTCAGAGAATGCTGTATATGTATCTGCAGTAGTGTAGATAAACGTAGTGTAAATGTAAACAGTAGTAATAAATGTAAAGCAGTAGTAATAAATGTAAACAGTATTAATAAATGTAAACAGTGAATGTAAACAGTAGTATGACTATAGGCAGTAATGTAATACAAACATTAGTGCAAATATGAGAAGTAGTGCAAACTGAATGAGCACATGACCGAGAGTTTAGTGAATAACCCGTTTGATGACACAGAGTCCAGTGTTAAAAACTTTGTGTTGAGTGGTAATGTGTGAGAAAGTTTTTTGTGTTAAGGCAGTTCAAATGGGAGGGGAGGCAGAGCAGGCAGAGTGTTTAGCATTCTGACTGCCTGATGAACAGAGCTGTCTCTCAGTCTGCTGGTACGAGCCTGGAGACTCCTCAGTCTCCTCCCTGATGGCAGCAGTCTAAAGCGGCTGTGTAGTGGGTGTGTGGGATCACCTGCCATGCAGAGGGCTTTCCGAGTGAGGCGTTTGCTGTGTAAGTCCTGCAGTGAGGGCAAGGAGGTGCCGACGATCTTCTCAGCTGCTTTCACGATGCGCTGGAGGCTCTTGCGGCAGGATGCAGTGCATGCACCAAACCACACAGTGATGCAGCTGGTCAGGACACTTTCTATGGCACCTCTGTAGAAGGTGCACATGATGGAGGTTGAAGCTCCAGCCCTTTTCAGCTTGCGGAGAAAGTAGAGGCGCTGGTGAGCCTTCTTCGCCAGTGCTGCAGTGTTCCTGCTCCAGGACAGGTCCTTTGAGACGTGCACTCCCAGGAACTTGGTGCTGTCCACTCTCTCCACTGCGGTGCTGTTGATGGTCAGAGGGGCATGTTGTGCATCCCTCTTCCTGAAGTCCACGACAATCTCCTTTGTCTTCTCCACGTTGAGAGTGAGATTGTTGTGTCCGCACCACAAGGCCAAGCGGCTCACCTCGTTCCTGTAGTCCGTCTCATCGTTGTTGCTGATGAGACCTACCACTGTTGTGTCGTCCGCAAACTTGATGAAGTGGTTGGAGCTGTACGATGGTGTGCAGTCGTGTGTTAGCAGGGTGAATAGAAGGGGGCTCAGCACACATCCTTGTGGGGCCCCTGTGTTCAATGTGATGGTGCTAGATGTGTTACTCCCGATCCGTACTGTCTGTGGTCTCCCGGTCAGGAAGTCTAGCAGCCAGTTACACATTGAGGTGTTCAGCCCCAGACTGTCCAGTTTAAGGATGAGCTGTTGGGGGATGATGGTGTTGAATGCCGAGCTGAAGTCGATGAACAGCATTCTAACATAAGAGTCCTTCGTGTCCAGATGTGTGAGAGCTGTGTGGAGGGCAGAGGAGATGGCATCGTCGGTTGAGCGATTAGGTCGGTATGCAAATTGGAAGGGATCCAGGGAGGCAGGGAGGACAGATGTGATGCTTTTCATGACTAGCCGTTCAAAGCACTTCATCAGGATGGGGGTGAGTGCTACTGGGCGATAGTCATTGAGGCATGCGGGCGTTGCCTTCTTTGGGACAGGGATGATGGTGGTGGCTTTGAAACAGGTGGGGACGATGGCCTGACTCAGCGAGATGTTAAAGATGTCCGTGAAGACCGCTGCGAGTTCCCCTGCACAGTCTTTCAGCACACGACCAGGTATGTTGTCAGGACCAGAGGCCTTCCGGGCGTTAATCTTGATGAATGAACGCCTTACACTGTCTGAGGACAGCGCCAGCACCTGGCCATCAGGAGAGGGGGGGGAATTTATGTGCAGGTGTGCTGTTACTTGCCTCAAACCGAGCGAAGAAGAGTGAATCACTGAAGAAGTTTCATAAGAAACAACAAGATCTGGCTTTTTTCGGCAACACTGTGTACATAAATGTATTTGGGCTATTTAGGATTTTTTTAGGCTCATTCAAGATGACAATATATTACCCTTCTTTGATGAAAATGTACAACCAACATATTTTTTTGATAAACGGGACTATTGTAATGGTTTATTATCTGGGTGTGCAAATAATTCTTTACAAAGTCTTCAAGTAATCCAAAATGCTGCTGCCAGAGTCTTAACTGGAGTTAGTGGGAAATATCATATATATCTCTCCAGTTTTAGCTTCTCTCCACTGGCTCCCTGTCAAGTCCAGAACAGAATTCAAAATCTTACTTCTAACCTACAAAGCTCTCAACAACCTAGCTCCATCTTACATTTGAGATCTTATTGTTTCATATTTTCCTAACAGAGCACTTTGCTCTCAGACTGCAGGTTTACTCGCAGTTCCCAGAGTTTCCAAAAGCAGAATGGGAGGAAGATCTTTCAGTTGTCAGGCTCCTCTCTTGTGGAACCAACTTCCAGTTTCTGTCCATGAGGCTGACACATTGTCCAGTTTTAAGACTGGGATTAAGACTTTCCTTTTTGATAAATCCTATAGTTAGGGTTGGATTATTATGCTGCTATAGGCTTAGACTACTGGAGGACAAATTTACTTTATTTCCTTAAATGAATTGTTAAAATTGAAAAGTTTTTATTTGAAACTATTTCTATCTTAATATGTGATTCTTGACCTGCCATTGTGTATCTGTTCTTACCAAAACCAGCTAGTCAAAGCAGATGGCCACTTGTCCTGAGCCTGGTTCTGCTAAAAGTTTCTTCCTCATGAGGGAGTTTTTCCTTTCCACTGTCACCTTCATGCTTGCTCAAGATGAAAGTTCTGCAATGGAGTTAAATTCAAAGCAGTCTGCTCTTCAGATAAATAATGTTATTAACTTACATTTATATTTATGAATGTTTCTGTTCAGTGCCCTTCTGTTGTGACTTGGTGCTACTTAAATAAACTGAATTGAATTTATTTTGCTCTATATTTTCAAATTTCTTTTGACTGAATCACATGACTGAAAGACGACTTCAGAGAACAGTCTTTTTTTGTATCAAGTCATATTACTTTTTATTTACTTTTTTATTCATCTTGAGTATTGGTTTTACTTTTTTGTCAGGCGCATATTAAATATGTGCAAAAGTTTTGAAACAGAAAGCAAACATGAGTTCTCAATGTCACCATTTGAAGTATAATTCTTTTACACGTTCTTCATGTTCCATATGTATTATAATAGAATTAGTGCTTTCTCAGTATGTCAACTGTGTAAAAGAAAATTCTTGGAAGAAAAACTTAAACAATTTATGTCACATGAAAACCCATTTTTTAAAACAAGCAAATGATTAAGCACTAGAAAGTTTATTCTCGTGTAAATATTAAAGTGTAGAATTGGCAAGAAGTGTTGGGTTGTTTCCTGTTCCCAGAACAACGGGATCATGTCTCAGTTCTCTGACAGGAAGAGAGAGTTTTGAACTTGAAGCTCGACCCGACTTTTGTCACCCGGCTCATTTCCACTAAGCAATTTGTCTTGCCCCCCTTATCCTCTAAAATTAGCCTAGACCTTAATAAAATGTTTACCGCTGCGTGATTTCTTGTCCCCGGATTAACTTTATTGTGATCGTTTCAGTTCATCGCCACTGATTCCCATCATTGTGCTTTATTTCTTCAGTTTAGTGATAACCTCTTATTATGGTCATGAATTTCCAAGCCTCTGGTGTGCAGAGGTCCTCAAGTCACAGTTTTGTGTGTGCAGCACATAGTTATCATGACGGTGCATGTGCTGTCGATTGGAAACAGAGAACAAATACACAACAAACAAAAGACTTGTTAAAATAGTTCTACAGATGTATCACATGTGGTCACAGTAGTATCAAACCTATGCAGCGCTGCAGAGTAATGGCACAGAAATACGTGGAGAATAATGCACTTGGCCTTGAAAGGTTTGGAAAATTCCTGTGAAAAACTAAATACGGCCCCCCCCAAAAAAAACAAGAAAGAGTACCGTTATACAAAGTACAGGTAGTCCTCGACTTACGACTGCCTCAACTTACGACGTTTCGGGGTTACGTCATGCATCTCATTAAAAAAAATAATAATACAATTTTGAAAAATCTTATTTTATGTGTTTAAATGTTCTTGATTTTATGTGTACATCACTTTGTTGCAGCTGTGGTTGTTTTAAATGGCTTTATAAATAAAGTATTATTATTATTATTATTATTATTTTGAAGCCAATTTTTGGCAGTTTCCGGCAGTTTCCAGCAGTTTCCAGCAGTTTCCAGCAGTTAGCTGCGGATGCTACAAAACTTGTTGGAGCAAGCTGGACAGACAGCCGGCTTTGGACGGACCATGTGTCTGATCAGAGGTTGCTGCGCTTGGATACATGAGCTGGAAACGCTCGGTGAACTCTGTGGAAGTCTCAGAGCTCCAGGGATGAGTTCACCGAGCTAACATGCTAACAGGCGGAGGAACGGCTTCGCAGCCTCAGATGTTGGAGGGACACCGAGCTAACATGCTAACAGGCGGAGGAACGGCTTCGCAGCCTCAGATGTTGGAGGGACACCGAGCTAACATGCTAACAGGCGGAGGAACGGCTTCGCAGCCTCAGATGTTGGAGGGACACCGAGCTAACATGCTAACAGGCGGAGGAACGGCTTCGCAGCCTCAGATGTTGGAGGGACACCGAGCTAACATGCTAACAGGCGGAGGAACGGCTTCGCAGCCTCAGATGTTGGAGGGACACCGAGCTAACATGCTAACAGGCGGAGGAACGGCTTCGCAGCCTCAGATGTTGGAGGGACACCGAGCTAACATGCTAACAGGCGGAGGAACGGCTTCGCAGCCTCAGATGTTGGAGGGACACCGAGCTAACATGCTAACAGGCGGAGGAACGGCTTCGCAGCCTCAGATGTTGGAGGGACACCGAGCTAACATGCTAACAGGTGGAGGTATGGCTTTGCAGCCTCAGATGTTGGAGAGACACCGAGCTAACATGCTAACAGGCGGAGGAACGGCTTCACCAGCTCCCAGTATAGGTTATTAACTCTTTTTTTCCCTTCATTATGGCTCCGAATGTATGTGTTTTTTGATAATTATGTAGGGTAATGTGTTAGGATAGGCTAAGTAGTAAAATAAAGTACTGTACGTATAGGTGCCGTTTCGACGTATTTTCCGACTTACGTCGATTTTCGAGTTACGAACGGGCGTAGGAACGGAACTCGTTCGTAAGTCGGGGACCACCTGTATTTTGAATTTTCAAAGCATTTTAGTATAATGAAACATTAAGTTTTTATAGATTTAAACATGGCTGAGGGAGTTTTTCAGTGATTATTAACAGTGATATAAGGCATGGCCATTCAAATGGTGACGCGGGGGCCAAATCATGCCCACCGGTGGGCTCACTTCGGCCCACCAATGGGTTCATTTTAAAATAAAACTGGATTTTAAATCATAAAACAAACTTACTTAATGACAATAACTGCTGCTTTCAGTGTCTGTGACCCTGAGCAATTTGGTTGAATAGCCTTTGTGTAAGATTTATGTTTTACATGGACATGGAGGTAATTGGAGTGAGGATGGGGGATGCAGAGGACAGAGAGATGAAGGAGGATGACTCGTTGTTGCAACCCCTGAAGAAGGCAAAGCCAAAAGAAGAAGAAGAAGATAAGGTTTGTGCTTTAGCAGGGCATTACCACAGAGTATTATGTGAAAACAGTTTATTATGATGAAGGCTCAATAGATGAGTGGGATGAACAAACACACACACTCATATTCTTTGACTCACAGGATCAGGGAAGTATTGGAGAGATATTTGTATTACTAAGCGCAGGATTTACTGTAACTCGTCAGGTAAGACCATTGACAAAGCCTGATGTTTTTTCTCTCCCGTGGGGTATTGGTGCTTTAAAAACAGACTTAGCTCAGTTTAAACTACTGGGAGATTAACCAAAACTTCATCAGTTGAATGTTTTTCTGTTGAATGACTCTAACTGAATTTCCATTCATCAACCTCCGTGCTTGCGTCAGGGCCTGACAGAAAATCTATCATCAACTTTTCAACTGTAAATCTGTGATGCAAAGTTTCAGAACTGAGATTACAGAGTGATTTGGGGATTAAAAAAGCAATAAAAACTTGGACTCTTAGAAAGCGACTTATCTTCAAAAATTACCATTAAACTGTCCAAACCTCTAACTCTATTGAGGACAGAATGTGACAAAATGAAATAAATAAATACACAACAATGAAATGTATCATTTAAATATTAAATGCATAATTAAATCATTAAATACACGATTAAATTACTTATTTCGTGGTTTATTTATTTATTTAATTTTGTCACCATCCATTGGAGGATGGAATGTGACAAAATGAAATAAATAAATGCATAATACAAACATAACAATTAAATGTATCATTTAATTATTAAATGCATCATTAAATTACAAACCGGATTCCAAAAAAGTTGGGACACTAAACAAATTGTGAAAAAAACGGAATGCATTGATGTGGAAATGGCAAATGTAAATATTTTATTTGTAATAGAACATAGATGACAGATCAAAAGTTTAATCTGAGTAAATGTAACATTTTAAAGGAAAAATATGTTGAATCAAAATTTCAGTGTCAACAAATCCCAAAAATGTTGGGACAAGTAACAATAAGTGGCTGGAAAAAGGAAATTGAGCATATAACAAACAGCTGGAAGATGAATTGACACTAATTAGGTCAATTGACAACATGACTGGGTATAAAAAGAGCTTCTCATTGTGTCAGTGTTTCTCAGAAGCCAAGATGGTAAGAGGATCACCAATTCCACCATTGTTGCACAGAAAGATAGTGCAGCAATACCAGAATGGTGTTACCCAGCGTAAAATAGCAATCATCATCAACCGTGCATAACATCATCAAAAGATTCAGAGAATCTGGAACAATCGCTGTGCGTAAGGGTCAAGGCCGTAAAACTCTACTGGATGCTCGTGATCTCCGGGCCCTTAAACGTCACTGCACCTCAAACAGGAATGCCACTGTCAAGGAAATAACAGAATGGGCTCAGGAATACTTCCAGAAAGCATTGTCAGTGAACACAATCCACCGTGCCATCTGCCGTTGCCAGCTGAAACTCTACAGTGCAAAGAGGAAGCCATTTCTAAGCAAGCTCCACAAGCTCAGACGTTTGCACTGGGCCAGGGGTCATTTAAAATGGAGTGTGGCAAAATGGAAGACTGTTCTGTGTCAGATGAGTCACGATTTGAAGTTCTTTATGGAACACTGGGACGCCATGTCATCCGGACCAGAGAGGACAAGGATAGCCCAAGTTGTTATCAACGCTCCGTTCAGAAGCCTGCATCACTGATGGTATGGGGTTGCATGAGCGCTTGTGGCATGGGCAGCTTGCATGTCTGGAAAGGCACCATTAATGCAGAGAACTATGTTCAGGTTCTAGAACAACATATGCTCCATCTAGACGTCATCTCTTTCAGGGAAGACCCTGCATTTTTCAACAAGATAATGCCAGACCACATTCTGCAGCAATCACAACATCATGGCTACGTAGGAGAAGGATCCGGTACTGAAATGTCCAGCCTGCAGTCCAGATCTTTCACCTATAGAGAACATTTGGTGCATCATAAAGAGGAAGGTGCGACAAAGAAGGCCCAAGACGATTGAACAGTTAGAGGCCTGTATTAGACATGAATGGGAGAGCATTCCTATTTCTAAACTTGAGAAACTGGTCTCCTCTGTCCCCAGACGTCTGTTGAGTGTTGTAAGAAGAAGGGGGGATGCCACACAGTGGTAAAAATGGACTTGTCCCAACTTTTTTGGGATTTGTTGACGCCATGAAATTTTGAAACAACATATTTTTCCCTTAAAATGATACATTCTCTCAATTTAAACTTTCGATCTTTGATTTGTGTTCTACTTTGAATAAAATATTAGACGTCGGCACCTCCACATCGTTGCATTCAGTTTTTATTCACAATTTGTTTAGTGTCCCAACTTTTTCGGAATCCGGTTTGTATTAAATGCACTATTGAAGGGTGCTGTTTAGTCCCATGCATTCAGTAGAACATCACGATGCTGGCTGGTCCTTCAGAGATCTAACTGGTGCTGCTCAGATAGTTCATCTAGTTCCCACTGGTGTTCTTGGAAAGTTCTCTGTTGCCCTTTGGTTTTGAGTTGAGTCAAGATTGTGTAAACCACTTAAACCATAGCTGCCACTGTACATCATCAAAACAGATTTGGCTGCATTGTTGTGGTCCACAATTGTTACTTGTTAAAACCCCTTCAGAACCCATCGAACAGATGACTGCATCTTGTCAGAAGCACACAGAGTGAGCTGTCACTGTAGGGTTTTGGTGGTTTTGTGTAACATCTCACTGCACCACACACAGACCTCTTTCTGATACTTGGTGCGGTTTGTTCAAGCCACTAAAAAAAAAACACAATTCTGTGTGAACTTTTTGTGATCCATTGATACAGAGAGTTCGTGACTAGTTTTCACTTCCAAGTATTTTACAAGGAGTACAGCCTGCGGCAATAGTTCCCACTCCCTAAACCAATTTTGGATATTTACAGGAGGAGCACCGTGGTGTAAAGTTGTCGAATGGTTGTTGCACACACCTGCTGTAAAACAAAATCACAAGCAGATGAAGTGGGGATGCACAGCAGCACCGCAGTGGTCTGACACACCCGGATGAGAACTAAGTCCACCTCGTAATTACTGTCAGGAGCGCAATCAGACGAGGATTAACTGGGACAGAACACATGGGAGACATTAGCCCTTACAACATGACCACACAGGGGTTAGGTGCAATGTGGTTTAAATGTACATTATGGAAGCCGGCATGGCAACTCTTCACCTGCGCTGATTTTTATGAACCGTTTTAAAGCTTCAAATCACATCCTGTCTTTTCTACTTAAGGCCTAAAACACCCACTGAAGACAAAGTGTTGCACTTTTTGCATGAGACTCTCAAGTCTGCCAGCATACAGCAAAGGCTGTGTGTGTGTGTGTGTATCCTTGTTTGTGCTACTTTGTAAGGCCCATTTTTCTAACTTATACTACACTGTGAGGACCAACTGCTCCTTATGTGGCCCAAAGCCTGGGCCACATAAGAAGAAGTCTCATTGGTGAGTTAAGGGTTAGGTTTAGTACTAAGGTGTGAATTGAGGATGTGTTAGGTTTAGGGTAAAGGTCAGGGTTAGGCTATAGAAATGAATTAAATTTGTTTTTCATTTACACCTTATTTATCCAGGTAGTGTCACTGAGCCATGAGAACTCGTTTTCAAGAGAGACCTGTTTAGGGAGCAGATGGTGGGGCCTTGCTCAGGGGCCCAGAGTGGGGGGAATGTGGGTGGAGTATGGGTGTTTCACCTTTTCCACCCACATTTTGGTGTTGTCTGTACCGGGGCTTGAACTGGTGATCTTCCGACCACAGGCCCACTGTCTCTAGCCTCTGCGCCACCACTAACTCCGCTACCACCGCTACCTCCAAAAAAAATGAATGGATCAATGCAAAGGCCCCATAAAGATAGCAAAACAAACATGTGTGTGTGTGGGGGGGTGAGGGGGTGGGGGTGGTGCGTTAATCATAGAGGGGACCTTTCTGTGGAGTGGTAGCTTTTTGTTTTTTGTCTTGGTTCTTAACTAAAATTTAAAGTGCGAAGTTATAAATCAGTTTTACAAATACAATGTTTGGCAACATTGTGCTGGAAAACTATGTTTTTCTGATTGTAAATATATTATTATGTACATTATCTCATATAAGTATTACTTTTTCATTGCAATTGTCTGTTCTCTGTATGTTTTTGTACACACAGTTATGTAGACTTTTAACCAAGACAAGTAAATTATACACTAGGACTACTACTACTATTAATAATAATAATAATAATAATAATAAATAAATTTTAGGACAAGTAGTTTTATATTTAATTTACACCATGTGGACTGCATATAATGTTAGTACGGTATAACTTTAAAATTACACAAACATATAAGAAATGAAGTGTTTGGTTTAGAATTTTGTTGTTTAACAGAATTATTCTGGATGCATGAGTGTGAAAGAGTTTGCTATTTGTTTTGCGTTTCTTTTAGCAACTGCTGAATTAATGGCTTTCCAGTTTTTTTTTTTCTCTCTTTTCTTTTCTGTACAATCACGGCATTCTTTAAATATTTCTAAACTTCATTTGGGAAATAAATGTTTGAAAAACTGATGTAAAGGAAATTGTTCAAGTAAAAATAAAAGTAGAAACTTGCCTTTGGCAGTTTGAGGTATAGGAAATAGCCAAATGTACTGCTTGGATTTTACTTTGGTCCTCGACTAAAAGCAGAAAAGGCTTGAAAGTGATTATTCAGGTTTTAAAAAAATGGAGATTCAATTCACATGTAAACCTGTTGGGCAAAAAATATACTTGACACATGGAGAAAGGTCTTTTAGACTAAACAAAGCTTCTCCAAGAATTGTTCCTCATCTTAATTGCCATTAAGGCCTGACGACTGTGAGATGTCATCAGAGATAATCATGGGGAGATGTAAAGTTTTAACTTGAAAGAATTGAAGCAAAGAAAAATACAATGCTTCTTTTCTCATCACTTTTGTCCTTGCATCTCAGTTTATTTTTTGCAAAATTATCTCACCCACAGTACATTCATTTGATGCCAGATAGCTGATGAAGGCCATTCAGTAAAACAATGTTATCATACCTTGCAGAATCAGCGTGCATGAGATAACTGAAAAAGCAGTTCTTTATACTCCACCACCTCAGAAGGAAAATAACGGAAACAGTGTGTATCACCTGTGCAGCTGCATTAAAAGTGCCCCTCTACGTACAAAAGCACCCAAACATGTTGGAAGCACAGTTTGACAGGAACATCTTTAAAACATGAGTCCACCAAGCTTTGCTCAACAAAACCAAAAAGCCTTCTCTTTAAATCTTGCTGTGCTTGTTATTCTACTGTCACAATGCAAAGCAGCACAGTGCAGTGGTGTTAACAGAAAAGCACTGGACCCCTCTGGGATTTGCACCCTACCCTTTTACACCCAATAAATCTACAAACTCCCTTGCATACAAATTGGCGGGTTACTAACAAAAAGAAAGCCCAAAGTTCAAACCAACAGCCTTTGCCTCTCGGTAAATCCATAAGCTTAGTGTGGTTTCTGTCAGCTCAGTTTAACCTGATGAAATTTCCTTGGACTGTGATGTGATGAAAACACAGCTTATACATAAATATTATCTTACTCTCATCAGAGGTAAAAGTTGTCAAGGACAGGCTGTGGAGGTTTATGGTCACAGCTTATACACATTCCTCTCTGCAATTCAACCTCACAGTGACAACATTGCGTGAATGAAAATGTTTACTAATCCTTATCATAGGTAATTTATCACAGCTTGATAGTTTATTTTACTGTTACTCTTAATATCTTCTGTTCAGGGAAAACCCAACAAAGAATACATGTTCTGCGCATGCCACGTCTTCTACTAATCAAACTATGCCACTATGATTTATTTATTACAGTACTTCTTAAATTAAAATCCCTCTCAGTATCTCTGGAAATACTCCTCTGGAGGCGACCCATATTTCATCAACATTTCAATATTTTAAGCCAAGGGTGACAGCAATATATATCCTTATATAGCTGTGTTTGTTTACATGGATAAAACAATTTTGAAGGATTACTTCTTTTTTTTGCTGAGGCACGTAGAAGATGATATTTTAATTAAGTTTTCCATTTATTGTTGCAAGGCATTGGAAATAAACTTCCTCTGAGTATCTGCTAATACTCGGCCATTGTTTACATCTGTGGTGTGCATGAAATGCAATATTTATTTTATCAAATTTAACTAATGCTTTGCAGAGAGAAACAGACATGTTTGCTATCTAGAGCAGTGCTATTTTGCAGACTCCCTAACTAATTATGTTCAAAACATGGGCAACATACAACATTAATGTGGTTCAGATTCTTTGTTCTGTTTATTTTCTAGTAGTGTTCAATTTAATTAAGTGGGTTTGTGGCGCCATCTAGTGGTCAAATTATTTACCGCATCTAGTGGTCAAATTATTTACCGGTCCTGACCTGCAGGGGGCGGCGCTGTTCAGCAAGTTGTTGAACCGGAAATCAAGAGGAACCCTGTCAAACTGATATAACACAGGCTGGTGATGTTGTGTAACTGCCTTTGTGAGTAATTTCTGTCATTGTGGTGTCCATGCTCGATTTAAATGACATTTTTTAAATTCCTGACAGTAATCAAAATGTGTTTGTTTCCAGCTGTATGACCGTGTTTAATTGAAACCGATGTGCGGTGGTGGTGTGCTGGTGTTCGGCTCACTGTTAGCTTAGCCCGTTAGCCCAGCCACGTAAACAAAAGACCTCGGTGTGTCATAATTCAGTGTTTCTTTCAGTATTTTAACATTCTGTACTGTTGCCTTTTGGTGTTACAATCGCTGGTTAGTACAATTTATTCTCGCGAATTTACCATTTACATTATTAACTTAGAATTGGTTAAAAACCTTCAAATGTTCAAGTACAAAATGAATACATTTAAATAAATTTAAAAAATAGTCGTAATTTGTTTATATGAACCTGACGTAAATCCCGGTTAATCACCGTGGTTGATTTAGGAATTTGTTTTCTCATCATTTAAGGTTACTGTTTGCATCGAAATATCGGTATTTTTTCATTGTTAGTAGTATCTAGACCAGGGGTCTGCAACCTGTGGCTCTGGAGCCACATGCGGCTCTTTGGTCCCTCCGCAGCGGCTCTTTCAAGCTTTGACCAAAACTAACATAAATTTAATTTTATAGGATCTTATACCCACAAAAAAGTACTAGTTTTAGCTGTTTTCCTGTCATTTCCTTTGCAAATATGTGTATACTAGTACTGTACTAATACACAGTTATACTCCCTTTAACTTGCTTTATTTTTTCAAAGTAGAATACTCAATTTCTCCACCAAAAAAATGAACAATCACATACACCTACACAGTTAATTGTTTTAGTTTAAAAAATTGGCCAAAAAATGTATATGAATATATAATCTTTACAAGAATCCAGTCTTGTGTGCTTGTGACCTGGATATGGACACCAGTGACCCCTGTAACCCAAAAAGGAAGAAGCGAGTACCGGTACCTGTAAAGATAATGGATGGATGAACAGATGGATGGATGAACAGATGGATGAATGGATCGAATCATGTCAATTATTTTGTCTCAAAATGTAAAAATATAAAAAAATGTTATCGATCATTGGATGGTTTTAGTTTTATAATTTGACGCCTACTGGCCAGAAAAGCCCACTTTAACCACCTTTAAGTGGCCCATGGGCCACCAGTTGATAATGACAATTGTATCAAGTTTTGCGGCTCTGGACGCGTTTAATTTAGTGAACGATGGGGCAGAAATGGCTCTTTTGATCATAAAGGTTGCAGACCCCTGATCTAGACAATGGTCTGTTCAGACTGAACTTTTGATTGACATTTCTTTGTCTCTTTCTTGGCAGCTGCATCGTTATGCCTGTAGAAAGTGCAGAGCCCGAGGTCTCCATCTCCAGGACGGTTAGTGCTGCCCTCACACCCGGAGTGTTGGAGGAGGATGGAGCTACAAGGGGTTTAGCAATCTGCACTTTCCCTGAAAACAGTCAGGGCCGTGAGGCAGCTGCTGCCTATCCTACTAACACCGGGCCTGGAGAGTGCAACAATGGTGAGCAACACAAGAGAGAGATAACTGAGATTAATGGTACACATTTCAAATAAGTTGTGATTTTTATAAACTGTCTATTAATTTAATAACCTCATCAATGCATTTAGCTGGCAAGAGGTCAGGAGCCTTGGTGCAAATCAACCGGCAGCACATCCAGTTAGCTTCTGCAAGTTCTGGAGCCGATGAACTTCAAGGCCTTGGAGTGGCTGTGTACGACCAGGATGTCCTTGAGCAAGGCGTTCTGCAACAAGTGGACCAGGCCATCCAGGAGGCTTCTCAGGCTGCTGCTAAAGCAGAGGCTGAGAAGGAGTACCAGTCAGTGCTGGATGATGTCAGGTAATGTACAATACAAAAAATCATATCAGCAAATGTTCTATGTACTGTATTAGTCCTCACAGCATGGTAAGTTTTTGTTGAAATGTTCCAGAGAAAGTTGTGTTCAATAAGATTATGTTTTACATGTGTATATTTTGAAAAGTTTTAACCTCCCAAGACCTGAGCTCTGGTGTGCGATGCATTTTTTAATATCTCCAAGATATTTTGATTAGATGGACCTGATTTGTGTATAAATATAGCCTCCTTTTATCAGGAAGTTGTATTTTGTTTCATTATGACATACTTTTGTAAAAAAAAAAAAAAGTCTTCAGATGGGGACAATAGGTTTATTTTACAACCTAACACAATATTAACATGGCGTACAAAGTATAAAACACTATTGAACAGAGTGAAGTATAAGGTACAGCAAAGCCAAAATATAATGTCCCCATATTTGGACGCAGGGTCTCAGGAGGCTAAATAAATTGCTGAAATTCATGCCCCTATCTTTGCCACTGTGTTTGTCAGATACTGACTATTACTGATAATCACATGTTGTGTTTCAGATCTGTAACATCATCTATAAAACAAATCAACAAGATTATTGAGCAGCTATCTCCCTATGCAGCCTCCAGTAAGGACATTAGTAGAAAGCTTGAATCTGTCAAACGACAAAAAGAAAACAAGGTAAAAATAATGTGTACATTAAATATTATATTTTGGTTTATATAAAAATGACAAAACCCACAAGAAAGATAGTTGCTGTAATGATGTGGGGGGAAATGTTTGATCCAGGAAAAACAACTTAAAAAAGTCCAAGCGAAACAGAAGCGATTGCAGGCCATTTTGGGAGGAGAGGATGTTCAAAGAGTGGAAGCTGAACTGTTGGCTGAAGATGATGGAGAGGAAGGTGATATGTTTTTATTTTTAACCTGTCATTCATTTTGTCTAAACCAGTGTTCCCCAAACTACGGCCCGCGGGCCGCATCCGGCCCGCCCCCACCTTTGGTCCGGCCCCCAGGAATTTTTTTTTTTTTTTTTTTTTTTTTATTTTTTTTTTTTTTTTACAAATGAATACATGTACAGTACTGTACGGTCACCAAGTACTTAGCCTATCCTAACACAGTTTTTAAAAATGAAGGAGTAAGTTGAATTGTCTCCCTTTCACATAAAGCTGTCGGTGCACAGTAAACATGGATGGAAAACTAGCAAACAAGCAAACAAAAACGTATTATTTTCATACAGAGTGGGAGGAGGAGTATTTTTTTGTTTATTCTAATTCAAAGTCTATTTGCCTCATCTGTAATTCGAGCATCACCTGGCGTGGATGGAGAGTTCTTGAGTCTGCTCTCAGAAGAAAAGTATCCTTACATTCGAAGATGTGCTTTGAACTTAACAGCACTTTTTGGATCTACCTACCTGTGTGAGTCTGCTTTTTCACACATGAAAATCATCAAGTCCAAAAACAGATCCACAATGACTGATGATCATCTGGAGACCTGCCTGCGCCTCGCAACTTATGAGACCCTGGCCTCCTCCTCTCAGTGTCAGAAGTGCCACTAAGGTAGAGACACATTTATTTTATACAGCTTGCACCAGGTGACACCATCCTGCTGCACAGAGCAGCTGCCTAGTTTTGATATTTAGGTTTTATTGAGGTTTGAAATAGTTGTTGGAGATTTGTAAATCTGCACCTTTGTAAGTCACTTTTTGTAAATAGTTAGTGTAAATGAGGGAGTTTTATATTGTTCAGTTCATTGTTTATTCGTTTCTTTAAAAAATATGGTGTGCTTTTCAAATATTGCGTCCTTTTACTTTGATAAAATACTTTAATTAAATAAAACTAGCAACACATTACGTTCTGTTTTATTTACTTTAAAGAAGTGAGGAGTAGGGAGATGAAAAATTTTGTTTTTTGATACTGAGACTGGACGAGTAGCTCTCGGCAAACTGCCGACTTCAAAAGTAGCTCTTGGTTCAAAAAAGGTTGGGCACCCCTGATTTAGGCACTCCTGCAATTGTCACACTTTTTCCTGTTAAAAACTGACTCCGGCCCCCCACCAGAGAAGGGAAAAGTTATGTGGCCCTCACAGGAAAAAGTTTGGGGACCACTGCTCTAGCTATTAAAAACCTATAAACACAATCTAAAAGTAAACCTAAATTGCACAGCACTACAGGCGGTGGTACGGTGTGGTTGTGGCCCCATTTGTTTTTTAAGTTTCGGTTCAGCGCCTTACTTTCACTTTTAATATTAATATTAATAACTAATAGTTTTGTTTTTCCTGTGACTTATCTGCAGTATGATAAATGATAGGAGCATAATAAATGCTCCCAATGTTTTGTTGGTCTTTTTTTTCTTTTTGTAAAGATGTTTTTTATGCATTTATATTTATTTATTTATTTTGCATCATAAGACACTGTGACGTCATCGGCTACTCGAGTGCCGCTCAAGTTTTTTTATGTTAATGTCGAGATTAAAAATTATGTACTCGTTCAACCCCTACTGCAACTCCCTGTTTATTGGAATCCCTGGCAAAAACCTTCAGAAACTTCAATATATTCAAAACAGTGCAGCAAGGATCTTGTTGAGAGTTCGTAAATTTGAACATATTACGCCCATTCTCCATAACCTTCATTGGCTTCCTGTCGCCTACAGAATTCAGTACAAAACTGCTCTCATTACACATCAATGCTTACATGGAGCTTCACCAGATTATCTGAAGGATATTCTTATTCCATACTCATCCACCCGGTCGCTACGGTCACAGAACAGTAATCTCCTTCACATTCCGAGAACCAAATTAAGGACCATGGGAGACCGGGCTTTCAGTGTGGCTGCCCCCCGCCTGTGGAACTCTCTTCCTGACTGTCTGAGAGCCCCACAGTCTGTGGTTGACTTTAAGAGCGGCTTGAAGACCTTTCTTTTCAACCGAGCATACTCTACCTCCTCATGATTCTACTTTTGATCTTAGTTGATACTGTTATTGATTTTACTTGTTTTATTACTTGTTTTATTGACATTTAATTCTGTTGCACCTTGTAGCACTTTGAGATTTTCATTAATGAAAAGTGCGTTATAAATTGAATTCATTATTATTATTATTATTATTATATATATATATATATATATATATATGTATATATATATATATATATATATA
>JBBPBX010005350.1:0-38304 GCA_038048925.1 Garcialebias charrua
ACCTGCCTGAAGACCGCCACCATCATCCCAGTCCCAAAGAGCTCCACAGTGACTGGTCTGAATGACTATAGGCCGGTGGCTCTCACTCCGATAGTCGCAAAATGTTTTGAGAAACTGGTCATGTCCCACATCAAGACAACCGTCAACATCAACGAGGACCCTCATCAATATGCATACCGCGAGAACCGATCAACAGAGGACGCCATCTCCTCTGTGGTCCACACTGCTCTCACCCACCTGGATCAGAAGGACTCATACGTCCGTATGCTCTTTGTGGACTTCACATCTGCCTTTAACACCATGATCCCCCAAACTCTGATAGACAAACTATCCACACTTGGACTAAGCCCCTCCGTTTGTAACTGGGTCTTAGACTTCTTAACAAACAGACCACAGTCCGTGAAGATCCACAACTTCTCCTCCTCCACCATTACCCTCAGCACTGGCTCTCCTCAAGGATGTGTGTTGAGCCCTCTCCTGTTCACTCTGCTCACATATGATTGTACAGCCACACATCCAGGCTGTCATATTGTTAAGTTTGCAGATGATACAGCGGTGGTGGGATGCATCACAAACAATAGCCGTGTTTCCATCAAGGTTTCTAGGTGCGCATTATGAAGCATCGCATCAGAAAAGCTAAATGGAAACGGCATAATTCGAGTTAACTTCCTCTAAGTCGCTCTAAAGTTGATACGCTCGCTTGAGGTGGTTTTTGGGGGGTCGAATCAGAGCTGATGCGCAACACGACAGATGGAAACAGATTTGCCGACTCAGTTCTGACGTAGCGAACATTCACGTCACGTGACAGATCAGCTGTTTCCGCTCCGGACAACATGTAACATCGCTAAAACTAGTTGGCATGACAGAATAAATACAACTTGCCCGATAGCAACACGTACCTGAAATATTCTCTCCATTTTGACGAGATGTGTGGTCGGGTCCTGTTTTCAACCGCGACTTCCTGTTTACTGTAGACATGCGCAGTGCTGACGTCTGACGTAATGACGCTGACGTCTGACGTAATGACGCTGTGCGTGGCCCGGTAGAAGCGCTTCAAGCCAGTAGATGGAAACACTTCTGATCCGCATTAATTTGTATTTACATATTAGCGAGATTTCAAAAATAAGCTCAAATTCGAAATGAAAATGGATGGAAACACAGCTAATGATGAGTCCAGCTACAGGCAGGAGGTGGAACACCTGGAGAGCTGGTGCAAAGAGAATAACCTTCACATGAATGTGAAGAAGACAAAGGAGATGATTGTGGACTTCAGAAGGAACAAACACACCCACACCCCACTGAACATAAGTGGATCTGCAGTGGAAGTGGTCTCCAGCTACAAATACTTGGGTGTACACATGAATGATAACCTCAGCTGGAGCAACAACACCACCAGCCTGATCAAGAAAGGTCATCAGAGACTCTACTTCCTCAGACGGCTGAGACGAGCTGGTCTGAGCAGCCCAGTCCTCACCTCCTTCTACAGGTGTGCAGTGGAGAGCATCCTGTGCTCCAGCATCAACGTGTGGCATGGAGGCTGCACAGTTGCAGAGAGGAAAGCTCTACAGAGAGTGGTGAAGGCTGCACAGAAGTCTGTTGGAGTCAGTCTCCCCACCATCACAGACATTTACACCTCCAGATGCAGGAAAAGAGCCACTTGCATCATGAAAGACCCCACTCACCCAGCACACTCACTCTTTGCCCCACTCCCCTCAGGACGGAGGTTGAGGAGCATTAAATGTAGAACCACTAGACTGAGGAACAGCTTCTACCCTGAGGCTGTTAGACTCATGAATAAATAATCAATATGAATAAACACTGCAAAATATCACATCATGCTGATGCTGATCTGTTTTCTTGTTGCTGTGTTCATCTGTGACCATCTGCTCATACAGACTCATGTTCGTGCTGCTGTTTATAATGATGTTTTTCTACTACATTAGGGCTTAGTGTATTACTAGTTGATGTTTTTCTTAGTTAATCCTAGATGTTATTACTGTTTTTCTCTTGCATTTGTTGTTGGATGTAACTGGGACCCTGTGTACATAATCTCGTTTTCATCACATGTACCACATGCGGTGCAAATGACAATAAAGACTCTCTGACTCTCTGACTCTGACTTACTACTTGTACTACCATTCCTACTTCAGGGTTTTTCACTTATTGCAGGGCTTCAGGGTATAAATCCACCGCGACAAACGAGGGTCTACTGTATTTATTTTAGTACAGGTAGTCCTCGACTTACAACGGTCTCGAGTTACGACGTTTCGTGGTTACGACACGTATCTCCATTAAACATATATATATATATATATTTTGAAAATTTTATTTTGAAAAGCCGAGTTACGCAGTTTCCGGTTTTACGTTCTAAACGTAGCGGCGGAGAAATACTGCCCTGTACTCTCTAAAAAAGCTAAGTATGGTCCTCTGGACATTCAAAAAACAAAACTTGTTGGACCAAGCTGGACAGGCAGCAGCTGTGGAAAAGTAGCTGTTTTATGGACGGCGGTTTCACGACGTAAATGAATGGAGAATCCGGAGGAGGGACGGAGGAACGGAGAAAATGGCTTCACCAGCAGTCCAGAGTAGGAAATTAACTATTTTTTTCCCTTCATTATGGCTCTCAAATGTATGTGTGTTTTGATAATTATGTAGGGTACTGTGTTAAGATAGGCTAAGTGCTTGGTAAAATACAGTACTGTATCATATAAGGTGAAGTATTTACGTATGTTCCGACTTACGTCAAAATTCAGGTTACGATGCAGCGTAGGAACGGATCTCCGTCGTAAGTTGAGGACTACCTAAATTTATATGTATTTTAAGGCTTTATAAACACTTCCCACACTCTTGCAATGTCCTTAACTCTTAAACCTACATAATTTTAACAACATATGTATGTACTGTACAGTGCTTCAAAAATTTATATCGGTACTTACCAGCTCTGCAGAAGCTTGGTTCCGGTCGGGCTCGTTTCCAGTTCGACCACCCCGCAGCATGACGAAGCCCATCGCCCTGTCCAAGCTGATGTGTGTGTTATGTATTGTCATCATTGTATGTTCCCATGCAATGATACAATTGGCTCTCTGCATCCACCAGGTGGAGCAGTGGGTAGCTATTGAAAGCGCCCGAGGAGCAACTGGGGATTAGACGTCCTGCTTGGAGACACCACGAGATGTGCAATGACTGGGGATCGAACCCAGGACCTTAGAGTCCCAAGCCGGCTGCCCTGCCTCTACACCATCTCGGCCCCCATATATGCCCCCAGATGAACATGTGCTGTTGCTCCAGGAAGGACACACTGCAAGGCTGCCCAGGATGTAGTTCACCACCTCAGCCTGGTCCGGACCAGCACCACGCCACCAGAACCAGGCCGGACCCTGCCGTGGTCTGTTTCCTGCAGCCCCCAGGAGCTGGGTCACACTGAGTCCAGATCAACTACAGCCCAGGTACTCAGCAGTGAAGATACAACTTGAAGGATGAGTTCAGCTTTAGGATTATTTGCAACTTTCCTACCAGTTCTGTGAGCTTCATAGATCACGTAGATGTGAGTTGCAAAACTTTCCCTCCATTTCGGTAGAAAGCCGCGGGTGGAAGAACTGTTGGCTTCTGGGTAGTGTAGTTCCTTTTGACTGGCGTTAAAGTACCGGTATACGCTTTTTGAAAGAAAACTACAAAAAGGCGGTGCCAGTCCGAAGTATTTTTTTGTGTTACATTTTTATCCCCTACCGTCCCAATCACCTGAGTAAAGTTGACAATTGTTGAAAAACTGCAAAAGAGCAAGTCTGCAAAAGTCGAACCGCTAAGTAGCGAGGGACTACTGTACAAAGTTACATGCTTGATAACCAGTCACGAGGATCTGCCCCGGACAGTGTGCAAGAAGTGCTTTTTATAATGCTTATCAGATACTAGAAGTCACGAGGACCTCGGCTTGCCAGTTTACAGACTCGGAGGCAACCTTGGAGTTCCCAGCTGCACATGCAGAATAAGCTCTCTCTGCCAACTCAAACACACGATTCATGGGCAGTTAACATTCTCAGTTATAGTAGTTAAAAAACATCCATAAACCTCGACTAAAATTCCCCAGACAGTGAGCAAACTCAAACAAAAAAAAACAGCAACTGTTTTATACCGGATGCTTTTTGATGCATTCTGGGCTTAAACCCGTAGTCTCATGATTATGAGACTGTGGCACTGACCAACAAACTACTGCGTCCATCAGTAAACAGTTAAACCAATTAAATAAACAAATTGAAGTGAATCTGAAATTCCCAATGCCATATTTACGCCATATTGTTTATAAAAGGTATAAAAATATACATACTACACAGACAAATGCCAATTTATTACCATCACCCTTCTGGCCATCTGTGCTAATGCTCTACTTTTATTTCAAGTGTGCTCTTGGTGCTTTTTCTGTGCTCTGTGCTTGTAATGATCCAGAATAGCTTCAATAACAACTAACGGTCATCTATTACATCCAAACTACAGTTCTCAGCCTTGTATCATACAAAAGCTGCAAAGCAGTTGAGTACTTTTCTGCTGCCGCAGAGAATCCTTTTTTCCCCATAGTGCATAGACAGTTGACTAATAAAAGAGCTTTCTGAAAAGCCTTTTATTTGTTTTGTTTTTTCAGGTAATTTACAAAAAGGCATTATCCTTTCTCCCACATTGCAGTTTATTTTTGTCTTCCCAGGGAATTAGCAAAATAATTCTAATGTATAATAAGCAACATCAAATTTTCACAAACAAACCTTTCTATGAGGAATATTTTGTAAAAATAGGAACAAAATGTCACGTTTAATGACTCAGCCATGAATCATGCAGGGTACTGTATTTGTAAAGCTAAAAAGAAAATTTGAGTTTTTTTTATACAAATCATCTAATTCTCTTTTGATAAACTGGCACCAGCCAATCAATCAATACAGACATCTGATATTTTCCTGCTTTTAAACATGTGTTATATTCTAATGCTTTACACACGTAAAGCTACACAATTCAAAATGTTTGTATGAATAGTCAAAAACTCTTCCTTGCTGATGGTAATAATTAATAACATTTGGCTATCCGAAACTCATTGTTTTGGTTCACTGTCACCATTGACATCAGGGCCATTTCAAGCTTCAGAAGGCAGCTGATTTTGTTGAAAAGAGCAAATAATGAAACAAAATCAGATTAGTTCTGAAAAGCACAGGTAAAGCTAAAGGACTGAGTGGTACATTGGCAGCAAAAAAAAAAAAGACACAAAATCTCATCAAGAATTGTTATGATACAAAACTGGAGCCTGAAAAAGTGTCCAAAGAAAATGAGATTTTTTTTAACAAGTGAAAATCAAATAGTATTTAAAAGGAAAAGTTAAAAAAAATATTATAATAATAACATCTAGTTTGTAGGGCTGTGTAGAAAACTAAAAACAGGAACATGTCTGCATTGTTTTTTCTCAGGAACTTAAAAGATGTTTGAACCCACTTAGAGAATTCAAGGTTGAGAGCTTCAGATTTTTTTGCAAGATATTCCAGAGAACAGGAGCGGAGTAGGAGAAGGCCCTTTTGCCAAGTTCAGTCCACACTAAGGGAGCACTGCAAGTCCTGAGAGCGCACGCTGTAGCTGCACTCACAGAGCCATGTAGGAGGAGATGTATGGAGGCAGCAGACCAAGAAGTGATTTAAGGATGAAAATGTACCAGTGAGAGTCGGTGTGAGATTAATGATGTCCATTTAACCATTGAATACAGGGTGCAACAATGGGAACGGTAGTTACAGCCAGTTATGAATCTTAGTTCATTCAACCTTTATTTAGTCAGGTAAAATCTCATTGAGCCTCGTGGACTCATTTACAAGAGCGACCTGCAAGTGCACCATGATAGACAGTATCCAACATCTGCAAGGTGCTTGTAGGAGTGTTCGTGTAGATAATGTCACCGTGTAGTCAATGGAGGGAAGGAAAAACACAGTTACAAGGCGTTTCCTAGCATTCAGAGTTAGACAGGATCTTTTTTCTGAAAAAGAAGCCCAATTTAACTTTCAGTTTCTTTACTAGGTTTTCCACGTGAAGTTTAAAAGAGAGATGTGAATCAACCAAAATACCCAAATATCTGTAGGAATCGACAAACTCAATAGGAACATGATTCAAGAAAAAACTCAAAGGAAGAACTGCTGGGACCGACTTCCTGTTTGAAAAAAGCATCCCTTTGGTTTTGTCGGCGTTTAGGACAAGTTTGAGATGGAACAAATCTGATTGGATGATGTCAAAAGCGGATTGCAAAAGCTGGAAAACCTTAGCAACTGTTTTAGCTCGATAATAACTAACTGTGTCGTCAGCACAGAAGTGTAAGAATGTATCAGGGATGCTAAGACCTACATTACTTATGTACCGTATTTTCTGGTGTATAGGTTGCACCGGTGTATAGGTCGCATTGTCCAATTATCACCAATAGATTGAAAAAATCCCTAGATAGGTCGCACCGGTGTATAGGTCACACCTACGTTTAGCTCTGCTGTAAATGTCTGCCACAGGAGCGCACAGCAAGGCTTTAAAGAAGATTAACACTTAAAAACAATTATTTGATAGCAAGCCATATATAGGTCGCACCGGTGTATAGGTCGCAGGCCTTGAAAAAAAAAAAACATTAAAAGGTGCGGTCTATACACTGGAAAACACGGTATATTGTAAAGAGGATGAGTCCTAAGACAGAGTCTTGTGCTACAGTGGTATACCATTGTTGACTGTTAAATAACTGGAAAAAGTACCATTATGTTGAACACATTGCCTCCAATCGGAAAGATAGTTAGAAAACCAACCAATGGTGTGATCTGAGAAACTGATTTCTGAGAGCTTATGACACAAGATGTTATGATCCACAGTGTAAAAAGCTTTAGACAGGTCTAAGTAAAGTGCAGCACACTAGAACTATCACTATACTGTAGAACTATTGAGAAAAATTAGGCTACCATTACTTTATATATTAATGACACCCAAAGAGGCACTAAAAAATCAATCACGAGGACAAAGAAGTTTGTCTACATTTGCTCAAAATGTGTATTTTTCTGTCTGGACAAATTTTTCTCTTAATTTTACTGCATTTAAAGCTAAATGTGACCAAAGGTTCTGCAGACATTTAAAATCTAAAAATAGTTTTGAGATGTTTTTTTTTTCAAGTAATAAAGCAAATACAACAGGAAAACAAGACGGAGGGACCAAAAATGATTCTCCTTATATTGCAGTAAAAGGTATACTGTAAATAGGTCAAATAAAAATATGTGTCTGTCCTCCACGAACCGACGAGACATTTAAAAGATTTATTTTCTGGCGTCCAGCATGGACCTTTAAATCTATCCCAGTCCCTACAGTGACCCGATTGAATGTGCCAGGATCAATAAAGTTTATCTGACAGTTTTATAAGACAGTTAAATTTGATTATGTTACACTGAGGTTATATTCGTAGCTCTGGTCTGGAACCACACTTTTCTGCTTCTATGGCAAGAATATTGACCAAATCAGCAGGCTGTTTGGAAAAGCACCATAATCAAAGTAAGGCTGTGAGGGTGGCCTTAACAATCTGCTTCCTGATCTCTGATTCATGGCATTTCAGCTTTCATAGGAACCCGAGTTAAACAAGTGCCAAAGACAACCTGTGAGTATGCCTACAGAGTTCTTCAAACGTGTCGTTTGAAAAGTAAAAGTCAAGTAGAATGTCTTGTTTCTAATCGGTTTCACACTGACTGATTTTTATTTTATTTTTTTGTAATTCCATATCTCACGTTCAAGCTTCCACTTGCTCTACCCTTGTTTATATCTCTCACTTCAGAAATAAACCCATTTAACTGTAGGTATTTATTAAAGCTATATTTTGTTGTACTTTGAGATAGTACTACTTTATTTAGCCACAACACCTTTCAGAGTTTCATGAGCACTGATGGTACAAACTGAACACAAGCATTATGTAAAACTGTACGATAAACAAAGCGAAAGCTCTATAGTGAGCTGGGATAGTGCTAATCATTGTTTGGATTGTGTGAACCATGACAACATGAAACATTTAATGGGACAATTTCAGCACATGTACAGTAAATGTGTTTTGATTCTGTTGTTTGGTAGAGCCCATGTGCAGGCAGGACTCGGAGAACTCAGGATTAAATGAAGAATATATTTTAATAAATGCAATAAGAAAAGCTGACATGCAGCAAACATACATAAACAGGATGACACGGAGGAAGACAAAACCAGAACACCATTCAGGACAATGTGTGGACATGAGGAACACAGAGAGACAGAGTTAAAAACAAAACACCAACGAGGAAATAAACACAAACACCTGGAGAAGGACAACAGGTGAGGCAGAAGCAGATCCCATGAGGGACAAACAGAGGAGCACAACTCCTTACAAAATGATACAAGTGCTGGAACTTAAAATATATGAAATTGTTTAAATATTCCAGATCAGTTAGTTAAAGTTAAACCTAAACATATATTAAAACTCACTAGACAATGGGAAGCAGATCTGCTAAGAGAGGGTCGTCTAGAAAAATTCACAAACAAAGAGGCCATCAGATGGAGCGGAGCAGCTCTTCTGCAGAGACTGACGTTGTCTGATATAAGCTCCACAGAGTTAAAGGTATTGTGACATGATGTTGGAACTAGGCATAAAGTGGCACAACATATATATGTTGTATCATTCACCTATGTTCTTTTTTTACAAGCAAAATGATAAATCAATGAAAATTTGTTTCAAAGTGATTTTAAACTTGGCGCCGTGTTTCGTCACGAGAAATCCGGGTACTGTACTTCCGCATGCGACGTCATGTGACGTAGGGATATGAAGTTCAGTCTGCGGCTGCTATTAGAACGCAGTTTCATTGTCTTCAAGATCGCCTTTTTTTTTTGTATAACATGAAAAATGCCGGTACGTTGTGTCGCATTTGGGTGTTCTAATATCGCCAGTGAACAAGTGAGCCTTTTCACTTTCCCAAAAGATGAAAAACTTTGTCAAGAATGGACAAAACAATCTCGGAGTCCCCCTCGCTCCCTGAACGGTAAGGCTCAAATAAATACGGCTGCAGACCTACATTATAACCAGCTGTTTCTTGTTCATCACTCGAACTAACTTCGGCTTCCCAAACTGAAGACAAATCGCTCAAATCTTCACTTAAATTGCTTAATTCCTCTGTTTCTATATTCTCTGCCAATGTTATTTACAATGTGCGTTCATTACATTGCGTCATAAAAATGCGTCGGCGTTTGACCCCACCCGAAAACTGCGACGCATTGCAGAGACATCATTAAAACTATGTTATTTAAAAATAATTTTATATATTAATTATTTGAAGCATCTGTGTACAAAAAAATCAAAGCTGAGTAGCTCCTCTTTCTAAAGATGTATATGATTTAGCATATTGTCACAATACCTTTAAGCTTCAATGAAGATTGGCAGGAAAAAGACGATGCATGAAAAAAACAAAAGAAGGTGGACTATTTTGATTTTGCCAGAACACATTTTGCAGACTCCCCTAACCACATGGAAGAAAGTGTTGTGGTTAGATGAAACTAAAAGTGGCACCACTTTACAATAAGACTCCCCTTATAGAGGGATAATAGTTTATAGATACATTAATAATTAATTTATAAACACTTTATAAATTATTTATAACTACTTATTATGCATTAATTAAGGGTGACAGAGACAAAACTGACCAATTTCTTACCAAATAGCGAACCAAATCTTTTCACCTATATATTTCATCTAGAGTTGTTATATTAAACATTTCACACTAAGTTACTACGGTGCCTTGTAAGCACAATCAGCATTTATAACCCTAATTTTTTTAGAATATAATATTAGTTGTAGATTTATAATGCAGTGATAAAGTATAATTTTATATGCTAAAAAAATAGGTTTACAAATGCTAATTGTTCTTACAAGGTAATAACTTAGTCTTATTATTATTATTATTATTATTATTATTATTATTATTATTATTATTATTATTATTTATTATGCATTATCTATTGATGCACTAATACTTATGCACTTTTCACTTGTGAACAGGTTGACTTTAAAATTGTGAAAATTTACAAATTTGCACTGTTCGAGTGTTGTCACGGTGTTAGAGAGATTAAATGTCATGAATAAATTTGACATTAAACATAATCCAAATTCAAGTGTTGCATAATTTTTAGACCCTTTTTGGCATCTTCATTTGGTAGCAGACCAAATTGACAAATATGCAGAATAATGTGGTATTTTAATTCCACGGCAGAGAAAGCTATGTAGTCTCTGTAAGTAGGTCTAGGGAAAAAATATATCGGTATTGGTATCGGTTATCAGCCGACTAAGTTTCAACATATTGGCATACTGGATATCGGCCAAAAATCCAACATTGTGCATCCTTAATTTGCATATAATACATTTTACATTCCAACTCATACAGCAACAAAACAGAAAGAATGTCAAGCAGTGAGAAAAACTTTGCATCCCAATATTTATAGCTTAATTAATAAATTTTATATTTCAAGTTGCATAAGACACAACATCCAGAAATGCATGAAAACAGATGACAAGCACCAATTTCCCACACAAACATCAGTACTGTTTGGAGAACTGCAGACACACATAGTTTTGCACATAATCCAATACCGTTCTGCAACTCTGCAGTGTGAGGGAAAAAAAATCTAATTTACCAAAATGAAACCTGAGGGAGAACTTCTGTTACTCAGTGCATATCAGTTTTCACATGGGAAGCTCAAGATGGGTGAAAACAGTCTGAAGCCATTTTGTTACGCCGATTCAAATGTTTTTCTGTTAAAAGCATGCGAGGAAAACCTTGCTTGATTGTTCATGTCTCTAAGTCCCTTCTTCACCGACTCACATGTTTAGGTTAAAAACTCTTAAAGAGAAAAATAAAAGCAGTGGGAGTGTGTTGGGGAACGTAATTCAATTTGGTTTCACAAGTCTCCACCTTCAACACAGCACGCCTGGATCCTTTTCTACAAATAGGTAACAGTTAGTGCAGCAGCTTCAGGAGAGAGATTATTGCTTCTTATCCAAGCACAGTGAAGTTTTGCTTTAATTGTCACTTCATCTTGTCTGTGTTTGGATGTGCGCAACTAAGGCTGAAAGAGAAAGGTGTGTGTGAGCAGGTGCTCGAGCCTGCTAATGTGCAGGAGAAAGAAAGCAAACCTAATTAATTCTGTGATCAGAGCAATTACTGAGAAAACAAATATATAAAAAAGTAAAAAATAAAACAGTCTGACCCAAAAATGTCTCAGCTGGAAACCATCACACCTCAATCTGTGCCAACCTATTACAAGAGTTATTAAGCGTTCACAGAGCCCTCCGACACTCGTGCCTGGCAAAATTTGCACATTTACAGAAGCAGGCAAAATGTGAACTGGTTTATTAAAACAATACACATGTTCAATCTGCCTGAAACTGCCTGTTCCAAACAGCACAAACCTACAAACTCCCTCTCAGCACAGTGTATACAAGAATTTTTGAATGATATCAGGTGAAATATTCTTCAACTCTGAACAGAAACACAGACTGCCATTTTTAAATAATCAGCACTGGTCATACCGGAGCATTTTAAGTCCATATCAGAGAAGTCTTGTCACATTTAAAGGGGACCACATATATGTTTTTAAAATGTTTATGGTATTTCTTTGGGGTTAAAAAACAGTGTTCATTCAATTTAATACACAAAATAATTCTTAGATAATCAATTATACCCTTTTTAATTCTGCCATTTTTAACTTTCGTTTTGAACGACTGGTTCTGATTGAAGTTCTGAAGTCCACGCCCTTCAACGATCTGTTTACGCCCTCTGTAACAGCCAGTATCTGTATAATGTGTTGTTGTTTTAAAATTAGCTCTTTTTTTTTTACTCATTTGACTTACTGTTAGTGTTAGCTTAAGATAACTTACCGAAACCCGTCTGAGCGCGCCGCAATTTGCTGCTCCTTTTAGCATGAGACCACCCGAATCCGATGCTAATGTTAGCTTGTTCCTCTTCCGGTTTTCGCCAGCTCCGCTCGTTCACGCGGAGATTTTGGGAGTTATCGCTGTTCCAGTCAAGACAACACAAAGTTCAACAAGTGTCTCCCTTAAATTAATCCGTAAGGAGAAGGTCCTCGCTGCTGCGAGGCTTCTGCCAGGCTGCAACGAGGCTGTACACTTGAAGCTCCGCTCCATCGTGCCAGAAGATGGTCCCGTTGACGCCGGTCCCTACGACGGGGGTCTGCTCGTTTAATTTTTGCCGGCTGCGCGTTGTGAGCGATCGCAAATACACTAAAAATTGAACTAAAACATAAAAATAACACTTATACTTTATTTATAAAGCCATTTAAAAAAACCGCAGCTGCAACAAAGTGCTGTACACATGAAATTAAGAACATATAAACAAAAGATGAGATGAAATCATGAAAAACAACCGTCATGTGTTTCATACAGAAGTGGGTTGAGCCTAACTAGGGGTTGCTAGGTGAGGGGCTGGACCTAACCAGGGGTTGCTAGGTGAGGGGCTGGTCAGGTTTGAGGTGATTGGCTGCGGTTTGTGACGTAACAAACCGCAGGAAGTGAGAACCTGACCGTTTATATCACAGACAAATAAATCTACTTAGAGTAAATAAACCACTGGGTGCATTTTTTTGGCACAAGGACTGTTTTTTTATGAAGTAAATACCCAAAGTTTAGTAAAAAAACATCAAAAAGTGCATTTTGCATGTGTGGTCCCCTTTAAAGGAATACCATACTTTTTACTGTAGAAGTCGCTCCTTTTTGAATAAATTAGCATGCCCTGCAACCTATACAGTGAGGCGACTAATATAATTTTTTTCCCATATTCATAACCCAATTTTTGGCTGAGATCTGACAATTTCATTCATTCTGACACGAAAAATATTGAACAATGCCATTTTCAGCCACTAGCCACTAGCCACTAGCTCGAGTAATATGGCAAGCCAAGTGTCTCATTAATAGGTTAAAGTGGCTATTATTGAGACACTTGGTTTGCCATACCAAGCCATCTTTGTCTCGCTCCGGAACTCCTGGAGATGTCAAGTGACTCAAGTCAGTTGCGTTTTGCCACACTGCCCAGACGAAGTGCAGTTGATTTGACCATTAAAGTGCGTTTATTAAGGAAAAGTTCAACTGAGACACACCTTTACTATAATGTTAAGCAAACAAATAATTGTTTTTAGGTGGTTATCTTGGTAACTTGGTAATATGGAAAAAGCATATGACAGGGTGCCAAGGGAGGAGGTGTGGTATTGCATAAGGAAATCTGGAGTGGCAGAAAAGTATGTTAGACTGGTACAGGACATGTATGAAGACAGCAGGACAGTGGTGAGATGTGCTGTAGGAGTGACAGATAGCTTCAAGGTGGAGGTGGGATTGCATCAAGGATCGGCTCTGAGCCCCTTCTTGTTTGCTCTGGTGATGGACCGACTAACAGATGAGGTCAGGCAGGAATCCCCATGGACTATGATGTTTGCAGATGACATTGTGATCTGTGGTGAGAACAGGGAACAGGTGGAAGAGAACTTGGAGAGGTGGAGGTATGCACTTGAAAGAAGAGGAATGAAAGTCAGCCATAGTAAGACAGAGTACATGTGTGTGAATGAGAGGGAGGCCAGTGGAACAGTGAGGCTACAAGGAGCAGAGGTCACAAAGGTGCAGGACTTCAAGTACTTGGGGTCCACTGTCCAGGAAAATGGGGAATGTGGTAAAGAGGTGAAAAAGAGAGTCCAGGCAGGATGGAGTGGATGGAGAAAAGTTTCAGGAGTGATTTGTGACAAAAAGGTGTCAGCAAAGGTCAAAGGAAAAGTTTACAAGACAGTGGTGAGACCAGCTATGTTGTATGGTCTGGAGACAGTGGCATTGACAAAAAGACAGGAGAAAGAACTGGAAGTAGCAGAAATGAAGATGTTGAGGTTCTCCTTAGGAGTGACAAGGATGGATAAGATAAGGAATGAAATCATCAGAGGTACAGCACATGCTCTGGAAACAGTCCCCACCTGCATGAAGACCGCCACCATCATCCCAGTCCCAAAAAGCTCCACAGTGACTGGTCTGAACGACTATCGGCCGGTGGCCCTCACCCCAATAGTTGCAAAATGCTTCGAAAAACTGGTCATGACCCACATCAAAACAACCGTCAACATCAACGAGGACCCTCATCAGTGGTCCACACTGCTCTCACCCACCTGGATCAGAAAGACTCCTACGTCTGTATGCTCTTTGTGGACTTCACATCTGCCTTCAACACCATGATCCCCCAAACTCTGATGGACAAACTATCCACACTTGGACTAAGCCCCTCCGTTTGTAACTGGGTACTAGACTTTTTAACAAACAGACCACAGTCAGTGAGGATCCACAACTTCTCCTCCTCCACCATTGCCCTCAGCACTGGCTCTCCTCAAGGATGTGTGTTGAGCCCCCTTCTGTTCACTCTGCTCACATATGATTGTGCAGCTACCCATCCAGGTTGTCATATTGTAAAGTTTGCAGATGATACAGCGGTGGTGGGATGCATCACAAACAATGATGAGTCCAGCTACAGGCAGGAGGTGGAACACCTGGAGAGCTGGTGCAAAGAGAATAACCTTCACATGAATGTGAAGAAGACAAAGGAGATGATTGTGGACTTCAGAAGGAACAAACAAACACACACCCCACTGAACATAGGTGGATCAGTGGTGGAAGTGGTCTCCAGCTACAAGTACTTGGGTGTACACTTGAATGATAATCTCAGCTGGACCAACAACACCACCAGCCTGATCAAGAAAGGTCATCAGAGACTCTACTTCCTCAGACGGCTGAGACGAGCTGGTCTGAGCAGCCCAGTCCTCACCTCCTTCTACAGGTGTGCAGTGGAGAGCATCCTGTGCTCCAGCATCAACGTGTGGCATGGAGGCTGCACAGTTGCAGAAAGAAAAGCTCTGCAGAGAGTGGTGAAGGCTGCACAGAAGTCTGTTGGAGTCAGTCTCCCCACCATCACAGACATTTACACCTCCAGATGCAGGAAAAAGAGCCACCTGCATCATGAAAGACCTCACTCACCCAGCACACACACTCTTTGCCCCACTCCCCTCAGGACGGAGGTTGAGGAGCATCAAATGTAGAACCACTAGACTGAGGAACAGCTTCTACCCTGAGGCTGTTAGACTCATGAATAAATAAATAATAAGAATAATCACTGTGAAATATCACATCATGCTGATGCTGATCTGTTTTCTTGTTGCTGTGTTCATCTGTGACCATCTGCTCATAAAGACTCATGTTCGTGCTGCTGTTTGTAATGACGTTTTTCTATTACTCTAGGGCTTAGTGTATTTCTAGTTGGATGTTTTTCTTAGTTCATATCCTAGATGTTATTACTGTTTTTCTCTTACATTTTGTTGTTGGATGTAACTGGGACCCTGTGTACATAATCTCATTTCATCACATGTACTACATGCGGTGCAAATGACAATAAAGACTCTCTGACTCTCTGACTCTGACATGTTGAACAACTGGGAGATAAAGTTAGGGAGGCCAGACTGAGATGGTTTGGACATATCCAGAGGAGGGACAGTGGGTATATTGGTAGAAGGATGTTAGAAATGCAGCTGCCAGGAAAAAGACACAGAGGGAGGCCAAAGAGGAGATATATGGATTCAGTTAGAGAGGACATGAAGATAGATGGAGTGAGGACAGAGGATGCAGAGGACAGAGTGAGGTGGAGGAGGATGACTCGCTGTGGCGACCCCTGAAAATGGAAAAGCCGAAAGAAGAAGAAGAAGGTGGTTATCTTGGTAATTTTTTTGTTAAAGACTGTGTAAAGTAAAATTAAATGTGTGTTTTGAGTTTGTCACACGGCATAAATATGTGTTATTAATCACCCATATAAATCTGAATGATTAAAAACATTGTTTACCTTATAAAATTAAGTCTCAAAAATAATGAAAAAACAATTGTGCCCTGGTCTGAAACGCTGGGGGCGTGTCAGCGCGTGGGCGTGGTTTCAGCGCAGTACTGCGCCCGTGTCCTGCCCAGTGAAGAACTGCGGTAAAGTGAGGATGTTCGCGAAGACTGGCAGCCTAATTGGAGTTCTCCAGCCCTACTCATTTGAACCTCCAGAGCCAGACTCTGAGTCAGACAGTGACCACTGTGACGGTCGGCATCGTTCTTCACAGCCTTAGCTTTGTTTGGAGAGGCAGACAGGTGCAGCAGAGATCCAGTGAGTAAACCTGCTCTGTTTTTATCTGAGTTCTGGCTGTAACAGCAGCTCATTTTTCCAAGAGTTACGCAGTTTTTAGTGCACTAACAACTCTGGTTTTGTTTTTAAAGTTGAGGACACAACTATAATTCATAACTCCGCTGTTATGTGTTTAATAATAAGCGCTATTTTAGAAGATGAGCGGACTCGCTGCACCCGGTCCGACAGCAGGGGTCTCTCCGGTCCGACCCGGTCACATCGCATGCGGGGTCTGTGTTGGTGATTAAAATATAGAGTAATCACGTTGATAACTAAGTATGCAATGGACCTGTCGCATTTTCTTAGCAAAAAAGGAGCTATAGCTATTGCTATCTGATGCTATCTGCGATTCGCGAGTGAACGGCTCCACCGAGGCAAGAACTAATTTATACGGCTGGAGCTGCAGGGGGTGGGGCTTTAGACCGCGTGACGAAACGCAGTCACATTTAAAACACGCCCAAAAAATCCTGAAACAGAAATATCGTTATACACAGTTTGATCTATAACTCCAAAATTAATTGAGCTACAATTTTGAGACTTTTTACTCATTTACAACATTACAATTATGACATTTATAATGTTTATTGAAGAAAATATTGAAATTCACTTTACACGGTCTTTAAAGTCCTTCCGTGCATGCTCCTGTGGCTGCCATTTGGTAGCCAATCGATTTTGGGCACAACACCGGTCCACGTTTTCGTGTGGTCAGCGGTGACGCATTATAGATGTGACTTATGCAGCAAAGCAACTCATTTGTTTTTCCCCACTTTATTAGACATATTTGGCTGCACAGAGGTGCAGGAGAAGCTTTTTCTTTGTTGTGGGCTGCACAAAGGTGTAGCTGGGGCTAAATAATTTTAAGCAATTTATTTTAAATAAAAATGTCGTGCTGATCGTGCGGCTCATCCATCAATCAGCCAATTGTGTGTAGTGTCCAATCTTATTTTGAAAAACCGCGATACAGCAAGACTCTGATAAAAGAAGTGTTAAGTAGCAAGGGACTACTGTAACCTTGAATGAATTATACAACTTTTACAACCTAAAAGAATTAGAAAATAAAATGTGCTTATTTCAAAATCAATATAAGTAAAATTGCCTCTAGTCAGTGTAAATATACTATGAAAATATTTATACGCTTGTGGTTTCAATGTATTCACGTAGCCTATAGCTAGTTTCTTGCAATCATTTTCTAACTTGGGTCCTTTAAAAGAAGACTACACTTACTGTAAATATAAAAGCCTACAGTAATCTTTAGAACTGTGTAAGAGCTCAGTGATGCATAAAAACATTGACCACTTTCTTGCTTACTGAATCTCAAATGGCACATTAATAAATAAGTGTTTTAGTTGCTTTACGAGGGGCTTGACAGGCTGCTGGGAGGAGTGGCCATAGCTCTGGGAGGAGTTCTGCTCTGCATTCAGGCAGTCCTGCTGCCCAAGAGGACCAAGAAGTCTGCTGGGTCCAGGTGGACGGATTGGCATCTTCAGCCAGTTTCTTCGGATCCGCTGTAGGACGGACTGCTGCAGATCCTTCCTGCCTACAGACAGTATCTATAGCAACTCCTAAATGAAACCAGGATGATGAGCTACAACAACAATTAATTTCCCTTTGGGATTACCGGTAATAAAGTATTTTAGAATTTCATCCATCCATCCATTTTCTTCCGCATATCCGGGGTCGGGCCGCGGGGGTAGCAGCCTAATGGTATATCCAGACCGAGCGCCTTTTCAATGGCAAAAAAGCGCAAAACGCCTCGAGGTTGACGCACTGGACCCCAGTGGTGTTCAAACCGGAACGTGAGCGGCGGCGTGGCGGGCGGGGGGGGAGTTAGCAGAGCTTAACTTGCTAAACGTGAAAAGTTCACAATTCAAAACTTACCCGATATCCCGACTTCCTCATTGGCACTCCGCCAGGCAAGGTCCTTTTTATTTCTCCTCCATACTTGAACACGACTTTGCGGGTTATTTCCGTGTCTCACAAACAATACGTCACACAGTTGCGCAACACCCGTCCCCTCGTTACCGCGTCACATAGCTGACTCCCCTCTCTCTCCTCCCCGACTCTCCCTGATTGGTTGACAGAGCGTTGAACGGCGAAATCTTCAGCATGATCAACGCGTGCTGTGGAGGCTGCCGCGGGCTCATGTGCACGGAAAACGACTTCCAAAACGCTCAACACGCACGTGACGCGACGCCCGATCCCTAGACGCTCCTGGAGGCGCGTCCTGTGGCGCGTCCCCCATTGACTTTGCATGTAAACCGGACGCTCATGCAGCTCAAAACGCGTTCGGTCTGGATGTACCCATAAGTAAGGAGGCCCAGACTTCCCTCTCCCCAGCCACTTGGTCCAGCTCCTCCGGGGGAATTGCAAGACAAGGGGTGCTCACACTTTTTCAGCATGCGAGCTACTTATAAAACAACTAATTCAAAATGATCTACCCAATACAAAAATGCAAAACATATAATTATCTTCAAATGTATTAAGGATTCTTTTTATGTACAATGTATGTTGATGTACCTTGCATAACTGAATAAGCCAATATTGCACAACACATATAATAAATTAGGGGTCACCAACGTGGTGCCCGCGGGCACCTGGTCGCCTGCAGTGACCACATGAGGTGCCCGGCGGTGGTGACAACAATATATATATTTTTTTATTTATTTTAAAAAAGATGGTAGAAACTGATCCCCACCCCCCTTCTTTATAAGAATCTGGTCTTTTACTTTAATAAATGTTAAAAAATCATTAGATATTTTTGACTTTATAATGTCATCTCTACAAAAGCCTCCTCCAGCAAATCTAAAGTGATCCACAGGCCACCAGTTGATAACCACAGTTGTAGCAGGTTGTTATAGCTCCGGACACGTTTAATTTAGTGAACGAAGGCATAAAAATGGCTCTTCTAGTACGGAGAGATTTAATGTATGCAGCAGTGCTTATGCTTTTATTTTACAGACTGTCCGTGAACGCACCGCAAAAGTGTGTTATGCAAACGCACGCTGCGGGACAGGGAAAAGTGCAGAGAACGGAGAGTAGCCTTGGAGGTTATGCTGTATGAAGAGTGTCTCGTATGATTTGAATAATAAAGCGACGTCAACTCCCAACTAGTATGCAGAGAAACATCACAGCGTCACTCACCTGGAACGATGCTTCGGTGGCTGCATTTCGCTTTTGAAGTTGCTACTGGGATTTTAGTTCCTCCACCTTTCTCTTTCTCAGCTGGCTTTTCGGTGGGAAGTCGATGTCGTATTTTCCATGAACAGTCCGAAATCTGATTGTTTTTGCTTGTATGTTTTGCTGTGTTTCACCTTCGCGCCGTTGTTTTTACGCATGAACGGTGACCAAAAGCTTGTCATCTGATTGGTTGTTGTGTATGTCAATCAAGTGACGGGATGTTTGATAAGCTAAAACTCGAGATTCAGTTGTCATCTGATTGGTTGCCCTGTATGTCCCACAGTCCAAGAACATGCATGTTAGGCTGATTGGTGACTCTAAATTGACCCTGGGTGTGAGTGAGACAGGTCCCGCTTGTAAATGAGTCCCCGTGGCTCAACAAGGCTAGCCTGTATAAATAAAGGTTGAATGAATTAATGAAAAAATGTCAATCAAGTAACTGGATGTTTGATTGGCTGACAAATTTTTTATGTCACGCTGCGGGGAGAAAAAAAAACAACGTCACACTGCGGATCGACCAGTAATGCCTCCATGATCGACCGGTAGATCGCGATCGACGTTATGAGCAGCTCTGCCCAAGACATTGCAGGCCGGCCAAGAAACATAGTCCCTCCAGCGTTTCCTGGGTCTTCCTCTGGTTCTCCTCCCGGTGGGACGTGCCCGGAACACCTCACCAGGGAGGCGTCCAGGAGGCATCCTAACCAGATGCCCGAGCCACCTCAACTGGCTCCTCTCGATGTGGAGAAGCAGCGGCTCTACTCCGAGTCCCTCCCGGATGACTGAGCTTCTCACCCTATCTCTAAGGGAGAGTCCAGACACCCTGCGGAGAAAACTCATTTCAGCCGCTTGTATCCGATATCTCGTTCTTTCGGTCACAACCCAAAGCTCATGACCATAGATGAGTGTAGGAAGGTAGATCAACTGGTAAATTGAGAGCTTCGCCTTTTGACTCAGCTCTCTCTTCACCACGACAGACGGGTACAGCGCCTGCTTCACTGCCGATGCTGCACCTATCCGCCTGAATTTGAATTGCATTTGAATTTGAATTAGAAAATAACGGAAATATTTGGATAAGAATCAAGAAGCAATAATTATATGCTGTGTAACTGAATTTAGTTTTTCTATAGTTCATTAGATTATTACATTAAATATTAATGTGTGGCAGAAGACAAAACAGATATTAAGTTCATAACTTTTGCTGTGAGGCTCTGTAGAAAGATTTTAAAAAATTTCACATCTTACCTGTTGTAGATAACTCTTTTAACAAGCTTATAAGAAGGAATGGTGAGCCAACGGCTAGTCTGAATTGTCAACATCTAAAAGATGGACAAAATGTCTCTGCCTCCTCTCACTGTTTAAAACTGAAGCCAGTTTATTGGTGCTCCATGTTGTATTTTTGTGATGAAGAGATGCGAGCCCCTTCTCAGTTCCTAGCAATCAATCATACTGTCTTTTAAGCACTAAATAACAAATCACAGCCAAATTTATTTTTAAAATGAAATTGTATAATTACTGCACAGCAGTAAAGTAAGAAGTACTTAAATCCACAGAAGTCAACATCTGTGTATTTTTATTTATTGAGATAAACCTGACTATTTCATGGTGCTATATTCATGCATACCCATCTGCTCACCACAGACTCATGTTCGTGTTGCTGTTACGTTGTATTGTTTTACATTATTAGTATTTAGCATATATCTTAGATCTTTTAACATATAATTTGACGTTTGTTTAGCGTATCTTGGTTTATATTCTAGATCCTTATTTACTGTTTCTTTTTATACTTTATATTTTGGGTATAACTGGGACCCTGTGTACATAATTTTGTTCCACCTCATATACCACGTGTGATGGAAATGACAGTAAAGTTGACTTGAACTTTAAACCTAAACCTATACTGCAGCCAGGGCTGCTTGTCTTGTTTATGTATCAACTTCCGTGTTACATTTCTGCCCCTAGTTAATAATAATGATGGTTAACTTGGAACACTAGCCATTATTAGATAGTATGCAATATAAATTAAGTCCACAATATTTTATAAACCTTAGCACTGGTTTTTCTTGCTGGAAGTGCCTCAGACTGAATAGGAAACGCTACAGTGACCTGCTGCTGCTCTTTTGGCTTGAAAAAGACCTAGAATTGTATCAAAACATTTATGTAATGTGTATTTGACAGCGTTGAAAAGGTTTATAAAATAGTTTTACATAAATGACGATGACATTTTAGAGACTGGAACTGTTTTAAGATATTAGCTCATTAATCTGGGGAGTAATAGAGTCTATACCTCCAAACTGAGATTATTCCAAACACTATACTGTATACAACTGCTAAAATATGCTGGTGAAGATTCTCAGTCGTCCAGGACACGATCAAATCAAAAAAGGCGTTCAATACAAGATCAACTGGACTTTATTTGTTACAGAAGACGTTTCGCTTCTCATCCGAGGAGCTTTATCAATTCAATGAAACAGACTGTGTGCGCGTGGAGTTATAACAGTGAGTCACGCACCAACATACCGGGTATGTAAATTTCAAACTGAGGTAACACATACATGTAAATTGACAGATCACACCTTAACAGTAGGGAGTTCCCTTGAGGTCTCTGACAGAAGACACACAACTGTATGTAAATTGACAAAAACACCCTCCCAAACCAACAACAGAGGTTTCTCAAAAAAACTTTGCTAGTCTAATTCACAGACAAGACACCTCTGCTCCCATCCGGTGTAAAACGTTTGGGAATCAGCCCCAGAACTGAGTTATAAGTCTTAGAAAGTTGAAATCTCAGACCTCCTCCTCTGTTAAGAGAAGGTTTTTCTCTCTTAACATAAACAGCTTCCTTCACACCCCTCTCAAACCATCTGTGCTCTCTGTCCAAAATTTGCACATTCTGGTCCTCAAAAGAGTGACCCTTGTCCGTGAGGTGGAGGTGAACAGCTGAGTTTTGTCCAGAGGAGGTTGCTCTCCTGTGTTGGGACATTCTTTTGTGGATGGGTTGCTTAGTTTCTCCAATGTAGCGGTCTGGGCAGTCCTCGCTGCACTGGACTGCGTACACTACACCACTCTGTTTGTGTGTTGGTGTTTTGTCCTTAGGATGCACCAGCCTCTGTCTGAGAGTTCTGATGGGTTTGAAATGTACTGGGATGTTGTGTTGGAATTAGACTGTGAATTAGACTAGCAAAGTTTTTTTTGAGAAACCTCTGTTGTTGGTTTGGGAGGGTGTTTTTGTCAATTTGCATACAGTTGTGTGTCTTCTGTCAGAGACCTCAAGGGAACTCCCTACTGTTAAGGTGTGATCTGTCAATTTACATGTATGTGTTACCTCAGTTTGAAATTTACATACCCGGTATGTTGGTGCGTGACTCACTGTTATAACTCCACGCGCACACAGTCTGTTTTATTGAATTGATAAAGCTCCTCGGATGAGAAGCAAAACGTCTTCTGTAACAAATAAAGTCCAGTTGATCTTGTATTGAACTGGTAGGATAGTATTGTTCATTTTCACAAAACATCATATCAAAATGTCAAAATATTGCTTCTATGTAATGTTTTCGTTTGTGGTAAAGCCGAAATAAGTGTAGCTTGTTCATCTGCAGCTTTCTGCTTCATATAGTTCTGCGGGAATGTGTGCAGGACCGACACCTGGGGTGTTAAAGTTTGTTCTTAATAAATGGCTGCAAAACTCAACACCATTAATCAAACTGCTGCAAGCGCCTTTCTTTGTTCTCAAGTTTAAATGATGGGGTGTCAACCTAAACAACAACTTGAGTTATGGTCAATCCTGGAATCTGTTCTCCAAAATGTTTCAGCTTTAATAAATGTGTGGACTCAACATCGTTAACACAAGAGGGTTGCTGGAGTTATTTTATCTTAAAAATGGGTCAATACAGGAATACAAACATGCCTCGCAGTAAAATGTAATCCTTTGAATGTGGGAGAACAACATATTTTAGCCAGCAGGGATGGCAGGACTGAAAACAGAAATGTTTTAGAAAGAACCTAGCATTTCTTGAATAAAAGCATATTCCATGCTGGTGTTTTAGGATAAAATCATCTTATGTTGAGACATGACAGAGGGGTTGCCATTTTGTTAAGCCCTGAAAATAATTATGTGAAATCTCATGAGATATCAGAAAATGTCACACTCAGCCTACACTGCATTACATTTTGGCGCAATTCTTCTTAATTGGCCAATTGTGTGCCAAGCTGTGGCAGCCATCTTGAATTGGGTCGACTCCAAAAAGTAATGAGTTGTAGATGTACGCCTAATGATTGCTGTCTGAGAGGGTCATTAAAATTTGTCTGGTGGTTTATGAGATATTTTGCTAACAGACAGGCGGTCGTATTTGCTGTGTGTTGAACCCAGGGTGCAAAAAGACACTCAGTGAAACTCGGCAAGTAAAATAAGAAAACACATTTATTCACACAAATGAAATCAAAAGCTGACGAGGCAGCAAAATACTCACAAAGGCAATATACACTGGAATACACAGAGGAAACGAACATGAACGGCTTCCAGCTTAATGCAAGGAGGAGGAACTGAAGACAAGACTGAAAATAACAGGACGCTAACAAGTGAGAAATGACACCTAGGGTGACCGTGAGGATCAAGTGGGAGTGGGAGGAGCAGGTGCTGTCTACAAAGTACATGAGGAGAAAAACACTGGGGAGCAATGAACCGATGACAAGTGAAACACAAGAAAACTAAAAAGATCTCCAAAGACAGGAAAATAAAACATAAACCACATAGGGAATAAAACTAAAAGATGAATATGTAAGATATATGCACTAGTCAATTTTACTGACTGTACGATATTCCAAAATGAAAGAGTGAGCAGATTTTATCTGACTCAAATTCTTAGTATTTAATTTCAACGAGTTCTCTCTGTTTAGGATTTAAACATGAACTTGTGTGTGACCAGACAAGAGATGCAAAAGGCATGAAACGTCAATTTATGTTTGTTCAGCAGAACTGAATCATTTAATTAACAAATCATTAAATTACATCACACATTTATACATGGCTTGATCGATCAGGTTTCCTATAATTTTATTTCAGCAGACTTAATCACGCGTCCGTAACTTTTAGGTACAACAGAACACAAGTTATCAGTCTTATAATAACTTATATCTGCAGGCATTTAGCTTAAGTTTACTGGCCTAAACAAGAGAAAGTTTCAGGGAAGAGAAAATTGAGGATGAAAGAAAATGGAGTGGTGTATTTTAACCAGGAAAACATGGCAGCTCTCCGGCCGATCTCAGCTACAACGTCGGTACACTTGGCAAAGCATCTGACGACTTTGTTACCTCGTAAAGACGGTCAGTCCCCCTTGGCCCAACTGGTCAGTCCGTTTACCGTTTTCAGCGTCTCCAGACGTCTGCGTCAACTCGGACCGTAGTAACGGCATTTCCTGGTTTGATCTTTCAGAATAAAACTTTCCTTGGAGGAAAATTTATTCAAATGGAGCTTTTTACAGCTCGAAGTGAATTTATAACTGGCATGTTATAAATCTTTAACTGATGACGTGGACCTTTGGCTCATGGTCGGACGTTCAATCAGCTCTTTGGGGAACCTCATGGTTTGTGTTCCTCCAGCAGACTCCAGGCTCAGACAGGAAGTGGAGCCTTAAAAAAGAAAGTTGACCCAGTTAAATCCACTCTGCTCATTGGTTGTTTCCCAGAGAACAGGAGGGATTTTAGCTCAGGCCAGAAGAGTTATCAAAAGTTAAATAAGTGAAGATTATTCAGTGAAAGTGTTTAGAAAAGTGACAGAAACCCGTCACCAATTATACAGATTACTGATTAAGCATTTGATTAACGTCTTAACATTTCTAAACAACTCTGAAAAGTACAGCTTGGCATATTTTCAACTTTGCCGTAGTTCTTTGATTCATCATATGAAGAAGTGACCAGCATTGCATAAAACATGATCATACAATGACAAGAGTTATTCTGTTAATTAATTCTGAATTAACACAAATTAAAAGAAAGTCTCTTCTGATTGATTTGTGTCTTTTAATTCAAAATAAATGTAATAACTGGATAACACAGAGTGTCCACTCGTCTCTTTGAGAGCCTCAAGAAATGTGTACCACTAAAAGTTTCAGAGAGATGTGAAAAGGTGTAAATCCAGGTCAGAGATGAGGGTCTATATCACTACATACAAGTAATATTTTTTTTTTGTATTGAGCGCTTGTTCTGATTACAAGTAATAAAATAAATGACAGTACTGCAACCCTCACCCCACCCCCGCTTTAAGGGACGTCCCTAAAATTAACAAAGAAAACCTGAGGGGGAAACCAAGGATTGAGTGCAAAACAAAACATAGAGCAAAAACAAAAACCAGACAAGGAATAAGCCCTGGGAAAAAACATAAACAGAACATAAAAATCTAGGAATGGCCTTGGGCACATTCACACAGGGGCAAAAACTTGGGCAAATGGTCCAGAGTGGGCATGAGTTTAGGTGAATGGTCCGAGAACCATCCAAGGTGGAGGAACAGTTCGGGAGGTTGGCTAGGGGGACAGTCAATAGAAGAGGGGTCATCCCTGATCCACTCGGAGTCTAATGAGCAATATGCATAATCCTGGATCCTCTCAAGGATGGAAGAGTGAGAAACATCTTCTTGGAACTTCTCTGATGCAGACGAATGAGGAGCGTATTCCTGGAACTTCTGCAGCATCGCCAGCCTTCTTGGAAACCGAGGATTGAGAGGCATTGTTGGCCCTCTCAAGGACTCTGGAGCATGGGACCCCAAAGATACAGTGTTGCTGCTGAGGATAGATCGGCTGGGACTGCAGCTGTTGATACTGAGGTGACTGGGGGAGTTGTAGCTGCATGTAGTAGGACAGATGAGGTCATTGTTGACTTCTCAGGAAGGTGAGACTTTACTGACTGTCCCAGAAGGGAATTGGTTGGCAGCTCAGGGATTGCAGAGAGCTTCTGTGAAATGGAAGGCTCATATATTGCAGAAATCTTAGGGGTTACAGCAGATGTTTCAAGCTCTGACTCAGGGGACTTGGAGCTCTCTGGGGTTGGGGAACTCTGGAGGGTTGAGGTACTTTAGAGGGTTGGGGAGCTCTGAAGGGTCAACCTCTCTCAGCTAAATGAGAAACTTTGGTGGGTTTAGCCTCTCTTGGCTGTATGGGGGACTCTGGTGGAGTATCAAACACAGGGATGCCTGTTGGATGGGGAATCTGAGGAGCTGAGGTGACTGAGATAGGCATTAAGGCCAGCGGATGGGCGTCATTACTATGGCGGCGGCAACGTGAACTGGTCAACTGCTGACAATGAGAAGACTGTTGCTGATGCTGCCATCAACTTGGGGAGCTGAGACAGAGGTTTTATTCCTGCCAAGTTCCCCAGAAAAAAACTATCTCCTCTCCTCCTCATCCACCATGAGTGGTGATGGGAGGATCTAGGGTTCCAGACTGCAATGCTTCTGCCTGTGGCAGTAAGTTTCCAAAGTGGGGCCAGGGGTGCAGAGCCTTTGCAGTGGAGGTGCAGTATGAGAAAAATAAAAAAATAAATGTTAAGACACTGCTAGCATAATGGAAAAGTTTTTGACGGAGCTCCCACATAAGCACAAAGCAGAAGATGAAGCATTGCCAAATATGCTTCCAAATTAATTTCCAAGCCAGAATAAAAAATATGATGAAGCACATCTTGCCTTTGGCTTCACCTGTACAATGCAGTATTGAACGCCTTTTTTGATTTCACCTGTACAATGGTGGGTAATAAGGAAAAACCACAGTGTGTTGGCTGTCTTAAAGTGCTAGCTTGTTACAGTTTGAAGCCTAACAAGCTAAGAACTGGAGACACTTGGAGACAAAACAGCCAAAGCACAAAAAGACAAGTCAGTTGACTTTTTTGGAGAAAAACTCATAAAATGCCATGCTCAACAGGGTCTCTTTACTAAAGCTGTTTTTGTGCTGGCAAATGGTCAACTAAGCGCAGATAAAGTTGCCTACCAAGTGACACAGTGTAAAAAGCCGCACACAACTGTGGCAGAATTAATACTTAGCTATCTAAAAAAGCTAAGTCTGGTCCTCTGGACATTCAAAAAACAAAAAAAAGTAGAAACGTTTCGTCTTTCGTCCGAAAGACTTCCTTAGTCTGAGATTATTGAGTATGCATCAGGGTAATACTTAGCTATGCTATAGATATGGATTTTAAGTTGAAGATACTGGTTGAATTTTGGATTGGAACGGAGAAAGATTATCCACTACTAGGTAAGAGAGCCCTGGTGCCATACTTCTTCTTTGTGCCACATCTTGATTATGTGAGATATGTTTTTCTGCTGTTGCCTCAATCAAGACAAAATACAGATCAAAGCGGGACATTGAAAATGAACTCAGTTTGGCAATGTCACAACTGCAACACAGGTTTGAGAAGATCTGCAGCAACAAGCAGGCTCACACCATCCACTGAAAAGAAGTGAGGATTAAAAGTGGCAATTTTGCTCAACAAAAATTGAGCAAAATTGGGGGTTGGTGGGTGCGGAAATTTTCTTATAAACCATATGGGGGCCCAGCAGGAAAAGTTTGGGAACCACTGCGGGATGGTCTAAACAACTTCAACTTGAATCCACTCTAGCAAATGACTGGTGGCTCGTCTCTCTTTTCTTTTGCTCTTTGTCTGTCTTTGCTGCTTCCTGAGCAAGGAACTCAAACAGAGATGTCTGTCTGCTGGGTTATTTTAGGGGCTGGTGTGCTGTATGCTGACCCCAAGGGGAAGACCGACACTCAAATAAACTCTGCAAGCAAAATAAGAAAACAAATTTATTCACAAAAATGAAAGAAAAAGCTGACAAGGCAGCAACATACTCACAAGGGCATTATACACTGGAATACACAGAGGGAACAAACATGAACAACTTTCCGCTTAATGCCAGGATGAAGAACTGAAGATAACAGACTGAATATAACAGGATACTAACGAGTGAGAAATGACACCTGGGGCGACCATGAGGATCAGGTGAGAGTGGGAGGAGCATGAGCTGAAGAGAAAAACACTGGGGAGGAATGAACCGATGACAAGTGAAACACAAGAAAACTAAAAGGTCTCAAAAGACAGGGAAACACCACATAGGGAATAAAACTAAAAGATAAACAAAAGGAATAGAATAAATAACAGACTGGGACACAGGCACACAAACGCATGCACACACAGACCCAGCAAAGAACAAAACCATTATAATCCGACTGTTTTTCAGCTGTGGGTGGTGAAAAGTTTTCTGAGTCAAACAAGAAAGGACAAGAAAGAAAAAAGTCAAAGTTTCAAAAATCCCATGATCAAAGTAATTTGCTATGTAATTTACAATTTCAGCTACATGTACACAGAGTTTTCACACATCACTCCAGCACTATCAGCCGATGAATCATTTTGCTAAACCCTCCTGTCTGTCACTTAGGAAATCTCATTCACGTCTTGCCAGGTTTTCATATTCTGACACAAATGCTCCACTGAACAAGAACAATAGTTTGTTCCAGCAGCAGAAAACATGGAGTTAATTTTAATTACAACTCAAGACAAATATATTTACAGTGCTGATTGCTACTGGGAGGCAAACAAATAAATACCGTATTTTCTGCCGTACACATCGTACCCCATAAGTCACATCAATCCAAATACATATGTAAAGTGGACAAATTCATAAATATGTCACTTCGCCGTATACGTCACATATATTATGCATCACCGCTGACGCGTCATGTTTGTTACTCATCAACACTGACAACCCGGATATGTGGGCCAAACCTGGAAATGTGGGCAGGTGTTGTGCCAAAAATCGATTGGCTGCCAAACAGTGGCCACATGAGCGTGCATGGGAGGACTTGAACAAGAATTTAACAAGATTAAACTTAAAAACATTTTTTTTGTTTGCTCGAAATTATAGTAAAGATGCGTCTCAGTCTAAGTTTTGCTTAATAAATGCACTTTGATGGTAAAATCAGTTGCATTTCAAAAGCCAGTACGTGGAGGTAGGAACGTGCAGAGCGATGAGTCGCTGCTCATTTCTTTGAAATTGAACAAGATAACCATCTAAAAACAATTATTTGTTTGCTCGACTTTATAGTAAAGGTGCTTCTCAGTTGAACTTTTACTTAATAAATGCACTTCAATGGCCAAATTAGCTGCAGTTTGCCGGGGCGGCGCAGCAAAAGGAAGCTGATTTGACTTGCTCCAAGCGAGCAGATCGAAGGGGACAGGCTATGGCAAGCCGATTGTGTCATTAATAACCATTTTTACCTATTACATGACACAACGGCATGCCTTACTACTTGAGTGTCATGTAGCGGCTGAAAATGGTAGTGTTCAATATTTTCAGTCAGAATGAATGAAAACAGTCATATCTCAGCCAAAAATTGGTTTATAAATATGGGAACAAAAATCAATAAATTTGTTGCTTTGGCATATAAGTTGCAGGGCATGCAAATTTTGCAAAAAAATGCGACTTATAGGGTGAAATATACGGTAAACAAATCAGCCCCTCGACTCCTCTCCTTCCTTATTTCCCCTCCTGTACTCTTTTTCTCTTCTCTTTCTGTTATTGCTTAGCAACAGATTTGTTGGATGTGAGAAACCCAAATTGTCAGAGTGGCCTGGGCCGACTGTTCAGTCCTGTTTGTTTGTCATTGTGATGTGCAGGCGGGAGGCCAACAACGGGATTTGCGCATATGAGTGTTTATCTGTGCAATCAAAGTTATTTGCTCTCACGGCTACTCCGAGGAGTGTGTGTGCTTTTGCATGTGTCTTTCTATGTTATTTTGTAAAGCCCATTTTTCCAACTTATTCTATGCTGTTAGGACCAACTGCTCCTAATGGGTCCCAAAGCCCAGACCCCATAAGAAAAAGTGCAGTTAATAATAATAATGAATTCAACTTATAACGCACTTTTCATTAATGAAAATCTCAAAGTGCTACAAGGTGCAACAGAATTAAATGTCAATAAAACAAGTAATAAAACAAGTAAAATCAATAACAGCATCAACTAAGATCAAAGATAGAATCATGAGGAGGCAGAGTATGCTTGGTTAAAAAGAAAGGTCTTCAAGCCGCTCTTAAAGTCAACCAGTGACTGTGGAGCTCTTAGGCAGTCAGGAAGAGAGTTCCACAGGTGGGGGGCAGCCACACTGAAAGCCCGGTCTCCCATGGTCCTTAATTTGGTTCTCGGAATGTGAAGTAGATTACTGTTCTGTGACCGTAGAGACCGGGTGGATGAATATGGTGCAAGAATATCCTTCAGATAATCTGGTGAAGTTCCGTGTAAGCATTGATGTGTAATGAGAGCAGTTTTGTACTGAATTCTGTAGGTGACAGGAAGCCAATGAAGGTTATGGAGAATGGGTGTAATATGTTCAAATTTACGAACTCTCAACAAAATCCTTGCTGCACTGTTTTGAATATATTGAAGCTTCTGAAGGTATTTACCAGGGATTCCAATAAACAGGGAGTTGCAGTAGTCGAGCCTGGAGGAGACAAAAGCATGGACGAGCTTCTCAGCATCGGAAAAAGTTAGGGATGGGCGAAGTCTGGAGATGTTTCGAAGATGGAAGAAGCAAGTTTTAAACAGAAGCTTAATGTGATTTTCAAATGTAAGATGAGAGTCCATTTTTATTCCAAGATTTGTAACAGAGTTGATGGGTTAGGGGTTAGGTTTAGGACTAAAGTGTGAATTGAGGATGGGTTGGGTTTAGGATCAGGTATGTACTGGTAATGGTTACTTTTAGGGTAATAATAATAATAATAATAATAATAATAATAATGTATTGAATTTATACTCCACTTTACATTTTACAATCTCAAAGTACTACAATATAAAACAGAGAACAAAGCATGAACTAACAAAACTTAAAAACTAAAAACAACAGGATTAAAAATAAATTTACACACTGTAAAATATTTCACATAAGAAGGTCTTCAGTCTTATCTTAAACTTTTCTGTAGTCTGGGCTATCCTTAGATAGTCGGAGAGGTTGTTCCACAGATGAGGAGCAGCAGAGCAAAAGCACGGTGGCACAACTGGTAGAGCTGCTGCCTCTCAGCGAGAAGGTTGCCGGTTCAAATCCCGGTCCGGGGCCTTTCTGGGTGGAGTTTGCATGTTCTCCCCGTGCATGCGTGGGTTTCCTCCGGGTACTCCGGTTTCCTCCCACAGACCAAAAAACATGCTTGTTAGGCTGATTGGTGACTCTAAATTGACCCTAGGTGTGAGTGTGAGAGTGGATGGTTGTTTGGTGTGAGTGAGACAGGTCCCTCTTGTAAATGAGTCCCCGTGACTCAACGAGGCTAGCCTGTATAAATAAAGGTTGAATGAATGAATGAAAAAAAGGCCCTGTCACCCATGGTGCACAGTTTTGTCTGGGGAGGACAGAGCTGGTAAGAATTTGTGGAGCGGAGGGATCATGTTGGTGTCTGAGCAGTGAGCAGAATGCTGTGAGTGGATTGGTGGGTAAATCAGGACGCCTTGTATTCGCAGCAGGGACGTGCAGAGCCCACTAAAGGGGCAGGTGCTCAGAAAAAAAAGGGGCACATCTAACCACATTTTAGGACAGAATATTAACAAAGTCACATAGCTTTCAGAGTTTAATAAACAACGATAAATTACAAAATTGAAAAACAAGGGCACAGTGCAACTTTTTAGTGTACTGTAATGATTGTAATCTATAAAATTGTGAAAATGGGACATCTACTATGGAGTTCAATTTGTTTCACAATTATTCTATTTAAAAAACTAACCTCAATTACATAAAATAAAATTGTGATCAAGACATTTTGAATTGTAATTTTTTTTAACAAATAAAAGTTTTGTTTAAAAAAAACTTTTTTAAATTAAAATCACAAATTTTTGTGTCATGAAGTGAAATAATTATTTGCGCATGTCAGAAATCTTTGCTTGCTATTCTAAGTTTTTGTTTGTCATTCAAAGTTTTGCTTGCGATTCTCACATGACGTCGTGGGCAGAGCCTAAAATAGCAACAAAAAAAAAAAGATTTCTGATGTGTGCAAATAAACGTTTATGTTTTGCAAATAACTTTTTAAGTTCATGAGAGAAAAATTAGTTATTTAATTAAAAAAAAAAAGTTTTAAGTTTTTATTTAAAAAAAAAAAGAAATTGTTACAATTCCAAAAGTTTTGATAACAATTTTATTTTACTTACTTAACTGAGGTTATTTTTTTTTTCATTGAATAATTGTGAAACAAATTTAACTCCATACTCTGCGAACCAGACCCTAAACTTACTTAAAGTCTGGATAGAGTTTTTTGCCCTTCATTTGTACGCTTTTATTGGACAGGAGAAATTGATTGGTTATTACATACATTATACATATTATGGTAGTTCAGGGTGAGTTATTTTTATTCTAAATGAATATTCTTGTTGGACTTTTATTTAAGTGCTATTCTCCTTCAAGATACATTTACCTAACGCTAGAATAAATGCAATGTACATTATGCAGCAAAGGAAGTCAGAAGATCGGACATATATCCATTATGGAGAGATGATGGGTTTTGGACGGGCAATGTGCTCCCTATTGCATAAGCCAGGGATGTCAAAGTCAAATACATGGAGGGCCAAAAAAACAAATTTGCTACAAGCCAAGGGACGGACTGGTTCAATGTTTATTATAAGGGGGTGATATAAGATTTTTTTTTCTTCTTTCTGCACTCTTTTCATTCAATGTTTTCTTTTTGATTAATTTGTTTTATTTTATCTCTTTTAAATGAATGAATCTTCTTCTTCTTTCTGCTTTTCCCTTTTGAGGGGTCGCCACAGTGAGTCATCCTCCTCCACCTCACTCTGTCCTCTGCATCCTCTGTCCTCACTCCAACTACCTTCATGTCCTCTCTAACTGCATCCATATATCTCCTCTTTGTCTTTTTCCTGGCAGCTGCATTTCTAACATCCTTCTACCAATATACCCACTGTCCCTCCTCTGGACATGTCCAATCCATCTCAGTGTGTCCTCCCTAACTTTATCTCCCAGTTGTTCAACATGTGCTGTACCTCTGATTATCTCATTCCTGATCTTCTCCATCCTTGTCACTCCTAAGGAGAACCTCAGCATCTTCATTTCTGCCACTTCCAGTTCTTTCTCCTGTCTTTTTGTCAATGACACCTTCTCCAGACCATACAATATAGCTGTCTTGTAAACTTTTCCTTTGACCTTTGCTGACACCTTTTTGTCACAAATCACTCCTGAAACTTTTTTCCATCACTCCATCCTGCCTGGACTCTCTTTTTCACCTCTTTACCACATTTCCCATTTTCCTGGACAGTGGAACCCAAGTACTTGAAGTCCTGCATCTTTGTGACCTCTGCTCCTTGTAGCCTCACTGTTCCACTGGCCTCCCTCTCATTCACACACATGTACTCTGTCTTAGTACTTCTTTTAAATGAATGAATAAATGGATTAAATAAAATATTAAATAGCTTTACATCTGCTAAGTTCTTGGCATAAATCAACACAGACATGTTCCCGATTTTAGTACTGTATTTTACATTGTTTTATAATGTAGCTGTTTATGTTTTTTTAACACAGTTTTCTTGTGATTTTTAATTAATATGCTTTTTTATGATTGTTGGCTGCAAGTATCAAGCTGCAAAATCCTTCATTTTCTACAGCTGATAGCTGTTGGTCATTAATTATGATGAAGTTTAACAACTTATCGGTGAACATTTGAGCTCCGTGGCTTCAGCAGTGTGTTTTTATTTTTCAATCCGGGGCGGGCGTTCTGATTTTGGTCAGCCGCTCTCAGCCTGTCCCTCCTACGAGACGGTCAGACAGCGGGTCGGACTGGACGCAGCTGGCCGCGGTCGGTCTCCCTGTTTCAGTTCAGCGAGAGTGGCGTCCCGCTGAAGCCCCGGAGCACAAATGTCCAATATAAAACTAACTTGACCGCAGTTTAATGTGGTGCTATGGCTCTGCAGACATTGCACGTTGCCGTCTTGCTGTGTTTAGTGTAAAATACTTCCACACAGCGGACATGTTACGATGAAAAGTTGGCTAGCTGTTAACTAAAGTGCTACTCACTCAATCCACACACTGTAGCTGGCTGTAAAATGGACGGGATTTCCTGAATGTGAGGCAGGTCTTGATGTCTATGCGCAGCATTATTACTCTGGGTTCATGAGACACGACTCCGGATCAGATTGGCCCCACCCCTACTACTACTGTTGCATTGTGGGGAATGTAGTGTTGGTACGTGACCGGAGGGCTTATTATGTTGTTTTTCTGGCAAAATACAAAAATAATAATAATAAAATAAAATAAATAATTTTAGTACATGTTATTATGTGTCAGAGGAGGGCTTAGAATAGGAAATTAAAAAAAAAAAAAAAAAAATATTTTTTTTTTTTACCAAAAGGGCACTTGGGGGCAAGGAGAAAAAGGGGCAGGTGCTCAAGCCCCCATAGCCCCCCCCTCTGCACGTCCCTGATTCGCAGAGTCAAATGGGAAGCCAGTGGAGGGATGTAGGGATTGGGGTGATGTGGTCATATTTCCTTTGCTTCATCAGAATCCTGGCGTTTCTGTTAGGTACATATTGAAGCTTTTGAATGTGCTTGGATGGAATTCCATAAAAAAAGTGCATTGGTAAGGATCAGGGTTAGGCTATAGAAATTAATGAAAAATGAATGAAAGTCATTGTAAAGTTCCTGTAAAGATATAAAGACAAACTTGTGTGTGTACGCTGCCTCTATGTATATAGTCAGCATGAAAGCATAAGTCACCTTCAGTGTGTTGTGTTTTTGATTTGAATCACATCCAGGGATTCTCTGGTCCCAAGTCAAATTTGCACATCTTCACGTCCACCCACTTCTTATTTCAGGTTGTAGTTTAAAAGCCGATAGTGGTCAGAGGTTGTTACGGTGCCCCAGAGACCTGAAGGTGTTCTGACTTAGAGCCTGCTGTTGGTTTATCTAATAGCTCCCCTGTGAAAAATTATGCTAAGCCTTCAAATCATCCTGTTCTATAATAGGAGAGAAAGGAAGAGCTATGATATGTTGTTTTCCTTTCTAAAAAATAATAAATAATTTGCTAAATTGTAATCGTGATCGAGTCAAAAGTAAAATATAAGCTGTTTGTGTTTGCTTTGTTCAAGTGAACACTACTTTATAAACTATTCAATCCTCATTATTATTGCCTTGAATGGATATTTACTTGGAAGTCTTTAGATATTTGCATGCATAATTAGTGTCAGCACAAGCTAGCTTTAGCACTTTCAGTCTACAGATTTTAGAATTAGGATGCTGTCATAGCTAATTGTGGTACAAAAATGGGAAAGCAAAGCACATAGAAAGATGAAACAGGTACACAAGTAAAATGAATACAAATCAGTCTAAAAAGGTTGAGAACATTTGCACAAAACAATCACCCCAACAAACATTTTAATACATGCCAAAAAGAAGCAATGCAGTGTTTTTTAAATATAACCTCATAGTGTTTTAGTAGCTATGCTGATGAAATGTTCAAGTTGCATTTTGTTTTTTATTACAATAAAATAATCAAAGTAAAACTTTTTTTAATTTAGTAAAATAAGCCAACATATTACATTCCACTGAGTTTATTTTCTAAAATAAATCTCAGTGAAAATTTGAGGTTAAAACCTTTCTAGAAAAATATCAAAACACATCAGTAGCACTTAGCTTGGAGCTTTTCCTGCCTGAGTTTGTTTTTTATGATGATTTTGCTAATCTTTTTTTTATGCAGCTGTGTGATCAGATGTCATCTTTGCTACTAGACAATTTGATGTCTGAAAATGTGTTTGTTTCACAATCTGATCAAATCTGAAAGCAGTGAAGATTCACAGTTGTGGGTTTGGGTTGTGGAGTGTTTTTCAGCTTTTATCTGTGTTTAGATACAACTATTGAGGCATTTTTTTCTGAGCATTCAGTAAAACAGAGATGATTTGGATGTTACTTAAAGTGAAGAAGAAAAATCAGCTTCACTTGCCTCCTGAACCAGATTAGGATTGCTATAAATAGCATCTTATGTGTTGCGGCAAATGTTAAGTCATTCCCCTGATTGAGATCTTTGATTTCCACTGGAGATTGTGCCGTATCGACTGCTATGATAAATCAATCCCTGCAGTCATCTGAATCACCCTTAGCCTGATTATGCTGAGGAGGAAGTAATTTGCTATCGATCCGTAGAACTGCTCTTGTTTCTCATTAATGCCAAGCTCTATGTGAGTATCCATGTTTGTTAGGGATTGGGTTGGATAGGTAGTTTTTTTTCTCAAAAGATTTATTTTACACACTGATGAGATTGTTTCACGTTTCCTTGTACGCCATCATGCAGGTCTCTGGAAAGGAAGCTGCAGAGACCCATACTGGCCAAGTCCAGAACTCTCCCCAGCATCCCCCAGTCTCCAACAGTCTCCAGGGTCCACCACTCGGATCTCATTGGTGGGAGTCCTCCCCTTCGGAAGAAGCCTCCTCCAGCCACCAGCCAATCAAAGGCCTGCACTCTGCCTCCTGCAGGTAAACAGGAAGCTATAACTTGATATTGTCACCATTTTTTATTTACGTTTTGCTGGATGGGAAAACTTAAAATGTTCTGCGTTTCTTGCACTCTTTATAGAATGTGCTTTTCATTACACAAAAAAAGGTGTTTTCGCCTTCAAACGCAACTTTAACTTTAAAATATTTGTTGCGATTTAAGCTAATGGTGCACTCAGGATTTTACTGATGCAACAGTGACAAAATGTAAATGGTAAACACACTGTACTTGTATAGTGCCTTTCTATCTAGTCAAGATACTCAAAGCACTTACAACCTGTGCCCTCATTTACCCATTCATACAACACATCTCTACAAAGCTATGGTAATCTGAAACTGTAGAGAATAATCAGTGCTTTAAATCACATACCCGTACATATACTGATACATCAGAGGCAATGAGGAGTTAAGTGTCTTGCCCAGGGACACTTCATCATGTAACTGTTGGTGGAATCGAACCCTCAACTCTCCCATTGGAGGATGACTGCTCTAACCACTCAGCCACAGCTGCCCCACAGTAATGTATAGAGATCCACAGTAATGTGTGCTGAAACTGCTGTGTAAGTGTTGCATTTTTAGGTTGATCTAACAAGGTTGAGTCTGGTGACAGCCAAAACTAGTTGTTCACATACAAAATGAGGACCATCAGCTTAACGACTGATCGTTAGTGCCCTGATGACCACTTGCTATTCACAGAGGGCTGAGTGATACTAGAAATAAAAGCATTGTAAGAAAGTGACAGATGGACACGGAGGCCTTGTACCTGCTTAACAATGGGTACCAACATCTTCACTAGGGGTGCAAATCTCTCAGTGTCTGGTGAATCGATTCGATTCCGATTTTTGGTGTCACAAATCGATTTAAAATCGATTTTTCGATTCAGAAACTATTTTCGATTCAGAAATGATTTTTTTATTGAAATTGTCATAAATTTAGCTTCAGTTATGTAACTGACTAGCTGAAAAGAATAAACAACAATGTGAACAAATAGAACATTTATTTAAAACAATAATTTCAAGCTGAGAAGATTAAACAACAATGTGAACAAATGGAACATTTATTTAAAACAATAATTTTAGGTTCTGTACTGTATCAAATTTTTTGCATCGTTTGATATTCATGCCAAAAATAGGAACAAATAATACAGGAGTGCATACAATTCTGTAACTTAAATTACCAGTATTAGCTTAGTTGCCTGGATTTCTCTAAAACACTAAAAGAAAAAGAAAAACCTAGGAACAATAATTCATCCATCCATCATCTTTACCCACTTCTTCCTTTAAGAGTCACGGGGGTTACTGGTGTCCATGTCCAGCCATCACTGTGTGAGAGGCGGTGGACACCTGGACAGGTCTCCAGTCCATCAGACAAATATATATATATATATGTATATAT
>JBBPBX010005350.1:38402-52528 GCA_038048925.1 Garcialebias charrua
TATATATATATATAAAAAAATAAATAAGTAAACAAACTTCAGCCTACCATAGTGTATTAACCTTTAACTCAAAATAAAATACAGACTTCAGTTTTTTTTTTTACCATATTGATTCATATATAATAAATAACGCAATTACAAAACCTGTGTAAGTTTACACAAAATCTCTTTTGAACTGTAATTTATAAACTATAAATTCTATCGTTTAGAACTGGCTCCAGCCGATGCGTCTCATCTGTCTTCTTCAATCTGTTAAAAAGACAAATTACATTAAGTTTGTTGTACAACTTATCTATTAGTTTTATTATAATATGAGAAACAACAGTTACCTTTGCACTGCAGCTGCATCAGAACTTCTCCCACGTTATTCTTGTTTCATACTGGAGCTGTGTGGAGCTTCATCTACTTGAAGGAATGATGTATGTTGCTTCCAGCTTATTAAAAATAAAAATAAACCCCTCAACTTCCACTGAGATGTCTGCTTGTAAAACCTTTGGGATACAGCAGGAGATGGAGAGAGAAATCTTAGCAGCAAACTTCGCTGGTCGGCTGCTTTCACTTTTATCTTCAGCACATTTTATCGTATTTCCAAAATACTGTACCATAATTTTATTTGACACTTCTTGCAAACAACCATTCTCTTGTTAAACTCTGTCTTCCCCCAGAACGTTGTAGGATCAGAAATGATTTTTAAAGACGAAGGAGCGAGTTGAATCACGCTGTCTCCCTCTTCCCTCCTTGCTAGCAGGCTCCATTCAGATAAAGGGAGCTGGCTAACTAGCTTGCTCTACGCCTACGGTGACCTACACGGCCAAAATCCCAAGGCGGCTGAACGGACACATAATGCAATATGCAGTACGCTCAAGAGTAGGAGCGGATTTTTAAAAAAAATTAAACATGTTTTAAAATCGATTTCGGAGCTTTTAGAATCGATTCTGAATCGCCAGGACTAAGAATCTAGATTATTTTTAAAAATCTAATTTTTTCTGCACCTCTATGACTTCCTTCTCTCCTCTCTCAAACCAATGTTCCTCTCTATCAAGGATGTGAACATCATCCCTGTAAGAGTGAGCGCTGGCTTGCAGATGTGTTTATTTGTTAGTGTTAGCAAAACTATCTCACGAACTAGCTGATAGTTGTTATTGATACTTGCAGAAAGTAAACCTTTGATGAACCTCTATAACTGATTACCGTTTTGAGTCAACCTGACTTAAGATGGCCACCACTGCTAACTGATCTTTAAAAATGTCTCTTAATAGACACTGAGCTAAAAATTTGATGTGGCAGTAGCTGAGACTGATCCACTGCACATATTTCTAGCTTTAACAGATTGCACATGAAGTTTGTTTATAATTTTGCTATTACCTTTTTGGAATTAATGCTGTTTGATAGACTAATATCTCACAACCCCGGATGAATTGATTACTTTTTATATAATCACAATTCAAGATGGTGATCACAGCTAAACATCATTAGCCAAGACAAAAAGAATACTTTAAAGGTGGGGTGACATGATTTTTTTACTATGCATAAAATTGCTCAATAAATATATATTTTATCATTTAAATATGTTCGTTTTTGCAAACAAAATGATAAATCACTTTCATTTTGCTTTAAAGGTGATTTTGAACTTCAAGCCGTGTTTAATCATGGGAAATCCGATTACACGCGAACGCACCATCTGTGACGTAGTGTGAGGCAGAGCTCTGGGCTTGTCACAGTGCGCGGGTGTGAGCAGCTCGACATGAAGGTCAGTCTGATACAGCATCAGACCTAAATTCGATCCTGTTGTTTCTTGTTCCATCACCCAAACTATTTTCTGCTTCCCAAAATGAAGACAAATAGCTCAAATCTTCACATAGATTGATAAATTCGTCGGGTTTTAAATTGTCCGCAATTAAAGAGACCAGAGCCCTCTGCCTCACACTACGTCACAGATGGTGCGTTCGTGTGTACGTAAAAACCGGTCTATAATACGCATTTTTTTTTGCTCATTTGAATGTCCTGCGTATCAAACACCGAAGCGTATTAATTATGGATTTTTTCACATATTTTTAGACCCATTTTTCGCTCTGATTCGCCGTTTTACATTTTGGGCAAAAATGGGGCAGTACCAGTTTCGGACGCTATGGGCGCTACGGGCAACAGCAGAGGACTCAGAGAGCGAAGAGGAAGAGGGCCACTTCCAGACATTTCTAGCTCATGTGTCCGAAAAAAGCCTCCTCTGGTCGGACTGACTGTTGCTGCCTGCCCCTTGCTATGGATGTAGCTGTTAGCAAGATACCTTAACTCATAAACCACATTGCAGATTTTTAAATCCAGCTGATTTAACATTTGGTTGAGCTCAGGGGACTGTCTGCTATAAAGTCAGGTAAGAAATATATTTTTTAAGCATTTATTTACCTAATTTAAAGAAACAAAGCGTCCGGTCCGAACCGCCTGCATAAAATTCGTCAATTTTTAAAAAGAAATCCAGCTGATTTGAACATTTCGTTAAGCTCAGGAGCACGTCTTCTATAAAGTCAGCTAAGAAATATATTTTTTAAGCGTTTATTTAGCTAAATTTAAAGAAACAAAGAGTCCGGTCCGAACCACCTGCCTAAAATTCGGCAAACTTTTTTTTTTTATCCAGCTGATTTGAACATTTCGTTAAGCTCAGGAGCACGTCTGCTATAAAGTCAGCTAAGAAATATATTTTTTCTCGCAAAGAAATAATTGTTTTTACCGTGTTTCCTTGTGAAGATCTTTGTACTCGCTTGCTTCTGTCGCCGCCATCTTAATTAGGGCAAATGAGGCGCTGACGCGTCGCGTGGCGATGACGCGTATTAAACACTGAAACGTATTATTTACATTTTTTTCTTGTTTATTGTTAATAATTTGACAAAGCGTATTAAACACCGGTGCGTATTTTCCTCTGACAAATACGGTAATCGGATTTCCCATGATTAAACACGGCTTGAAGTTCAAAATCACTTTTAAAGCAAACTTAAAGTGATTTATCATTTTGTTTACAAAAACGAACATATTTAAGTGATAAAATATATATATTTTGAGCAATTTTATGAATAGTAAAAAAATCATGTCAGTGGACCTTTAAGGTTTACTTACATTCCCTGTTCAAGTCCAGTCCAGAATTATTGTTTTTTGTTGTATGATAGAAGTACACACACAGCTTCTGATAAATTCTCATTTCATCAAAGGAGGTGGTCTCTTCTAGTTTTCTAAAAGTCTATGATGACCTTCTGTGTTGTTGTTGTGTTGATCTCCACTCGGTCATTGGCTGGACTTCCTGTCTGTGGTGTGTCTCGTTCTGCGATGAAATGAGTCTGACTTTATAATGGTGTCAGTGAGCTGGAATGGTGTGCAGTCGTGTGTAAAGAGAGCGGAAAAGGAGTGGACTCAGTACACAGCCTTGAGGTGTGCCAGTCCTGACTGTGGTAAAGAGAGCGGAAAAGGAGTGGACTCAGTACACAGCCTTGAGGTGTGCCAGTCCTGACTGTGGTGGAGGTGGAGAGTTGGGTGCCTGACTTCACTGATCGTGGTCTGTTGATGGGATACAGATGTCATGATGGTGGGTGAAGGCAGTCCCCTAGTTGGTGTACCGAGCCACCAACTAGTTTTGAAGAGTCACGGCTCTGTAAGACACTGGCTTTTGTCCTAAATGTGGCTGCAAGGGGCCTTGCATCACCATCTTAAGCTGCTAATATACAAGCACCCTGCTCATGGCAGGACTATATTGTGATGCGAGTAAAGCAGAGATTTTATTTATATCGATGCTTTCAAACTGAAAATTTCTTTAAGCTTTAAAAGGTCACTTTAAAAAGTATTGCTACATGGCAGGAATGGCACAAGAGGAAGTGTTGTGCACGTTTCTTCTTATCTAAGCACTTTTTAAAGATTCTGATCTCTGTGCAGTGATTCGACCTCCGTGGTTCTTCAGTCAGACAGTTGTTGGTAGAAACTCTGGGTCTCATTAACACCAAGCAGAGGTCTAAGAAGGCCTCGGCTGAGCGTTGAAACAAGAATAATGGCTCTCCGTTCTTTGTTTCCGAGTCTCACCGTCCTCTCTGGGAAATGTAAGTGATTTGATCGTGACAGGAAGAAAAGCCAATTAGAGCGGAGAAAAGGAACGGACTGTTTCTCCCCGTTTATCTTAGCTCACGACCTGCTTCATTACCACCGTGTCACTTGTATTTTGGGCTTGTTAAATGTGTAGCTTGTGATATCTGGACAGTAAAAAACTCAAAGCGTTGTCACACATTTCTGTGCCGCTCCAAGCTCTCAGCTTTTTATCATTCCTTTGAATGACTGACTCCACTTTACTGCCTTGTTATGGGGAATGTTTCCAACATTCACCAAAAGAGCATCCACTTTTAGCCTCGTGCAGAAATCACAGGTGTAGCTCCTACACATCTGGTCCAGACATCAGTGTTTATTGATGTCTGAAAGTCTGCTCAACAGTTTTAGAGGTTTAGACGAAGCCGTTTGGTGCATTTACCTTAACATGTGTTGGACAGTAAGGATTTCTTCACTGTAATTCAAATGAACCAAATCCTTTATTGTCTCATAAATGAAGTCCTCAAGATAAATCCAGAATATTGTTCACAGAGGAGTACCTATTCATGAACTGGACCAGAGGAACCATCAGTGTGTGTCTCCAAAGTAACGACTGCTTTCTGTGAGATTCACCAGCCTCTGGTTTTGGTCCAATCCACTAAAAGAACTGAGTTTGTTATGAAGAAGCTCCTCTCTGTTGTGGTTCCTGCAGAAGTTTTACAACAGGACTGTGTAAAACAATCTGGTTTGGTCCAAAATGATCTCCTCTTTTCTGAAAGGAGGTGAAATTATGGCTTCCAGAGCGACAACATAAGAGTTCGGAGTGTCTGAAATCTCCTCCCAGCCACAGATGGTTGTGATCAGATAGGAGTGGGTTTTAATAACAGGATGAATATTTTAGTCTTGTTTGCTTGAAAGTTTAATGTGCACACTCTGGTACAGAGACAACTGTGGTAAAAACTCCTGATGGCAGCAAGCCACTCGAGGTAGAAGACTCTTGAATCGGCAAAGCAAAAGATCAGAAGTGAACCAAAGCCTCAAGACGAAGCTTATAGCGCTTTGTCTCCGTCCCAACGGTGCGCTTCCATGAAAGAAATCTCTCTCTTGGGTTAGCTTCACGCTGGATGATGGCCTCCACTGTGTAAAATATCAGCCAGATGATCTCTGCAGGTTGGGTGAGGACTTCAGGGAACCCATGAACAATATGTGTGACAGGTCCATAATTTGATTGAGCAAGTCCAGGACCAGCGTGGTTTGGTTGACAAGAATCTGAAGCTGGACCGGCCGAAGGGTTCAGCTGTGATCTTGATGAGGGTGTGGAAACAACAGCGTGAAACCTGTGGCAGTGGATCAAGATCTTCTAGCGCAGCAGTGCCCAAACTTGTTACAAAGTTTTGTCGCTGATAATGTTTGAACTGTATTGGTTTGTTAAGTGTCATTGGGTGTCCTGAAAGGCACTTTTAAATAAAATGATTATTATTATTATTATTATTATTTTAAAATTAATGGCTATCAGGTTGTATATACACTATATCTATATAACATACTCGTTTATTAACATGAGTTAAATGTTTATTAACATGAGTTAAACATTTATCAATGTGAGTTAAACATTTATTAATGTTGAATTAAACGTTTATTTATTAATGTGAGTTAAACGTTTATTACCATGAGTTAAACGTTTATTAATGTGAGTTAAACGTTTATTAATGTGAGTTAAACATTTATTAACATGAGTTAAACGTTTATTAACGTGAGTTAAACATTTTTAGTGTTAAGTTAAATGTTTATTAACGTTGAGTTAAACGTTTATTAACGTGAGTTAAACGTTTATTAATATTCAGTTAAACGTTTATTAACATTGAGTTAAACATTTATTAATGTTGAGTTAAACGTTTATTAACATTGAGTTCAACGTTTATTAATGTGAGTTAAACGTTTATTAACATTGCGTTAAACATTTATTAACGTTGAGTTAAACGTTTATTAACATTGAGTTCAACGTTTATTAATGTGAGTTAAACATTTATTAGTGTTGTTATATATATATATATATATATTAACGTTGAGTTAAACGTTTATTAACGTGAGTTAAACATTTATTAGTGTTAAGTTAAATGTTTATTAACATGAGTTAAACGTTTATTAACGTGATTTAAACATTTATTAGTGTTAAGTTAAATGTTTATTAACGTTGAGTTAAACGTTTATTAACGTGAGTTAAACATTTATTAACATTGAGTTAAACGTTTATTAACAGTGAGTTAAACATTTATTAACATTCAGTTAAACATTTATTAATGTTGAGTTAAACGTTTATTAACATTGAGTTCAATGTTTATTAATGTGAGTTAAATGTTTATTAATGTGAGTTAAATGTTTATTAACGTGAGTTAAACATTTATTAGTGTTAAGTTAAATGTTTATTAACGTTGAGTTAAACGTTTATTAACGTGAGTTAAACGTTTATTAACATTGAGTTAAACGTTTATTAACAGTGAGTTAAACATTTATTAACATTCAGTTAAACATTTATTAACGTTGAGTGAAACGTTTATTAACATTGAGTTCAATGTTTATTAATGTGAGTTAAATGTTTATTAATGTGAGTTAAATGTTTATTAACGTGAGTTAAACATTTATTAACGTGAGTTAAACATTTATTAACATTGAGTTAAACGTTGATTAGCATTCAGTTTAAACATTTATTAACGTTGAGTTCAACGTTTATTAATGTGAGTTAAACATTTATTAACATTGAGTTAAACATGGCATCCTCTTCTCAGGGTTAGTAGAAACTCCTGCGGCGCTGGCGTTGGTCATCGACTGACTCCAACACTCTGCCGGCAACGTCTCATTTCTGCGCCTTCCAAACAGACTCGACGTTCATTAGAAGAAGGCGTTGGACTTATCGTGTGTTAAGGCTCCAGCTGATGATTAATCTGAACGCTGCTCAGACCCTCTTCAGCAGAACCAGAGTTGAATTTTCACGACCGTTGATGATTTTATGTCCTCTCCTCCTCCATGGAAGCGCTGGCCTGTTCGGCTCTGGTGGCTTCAGACGACGTCGTATTAATTGTACGTTCAGAAAAGGCTAAAGGACTCATTAAGCTCCTCAGATCGATCGCAGCGGCTCGTTGCTGCAGAGCTGATTCATTCTTTTAATTCGTCGGCTCGTTCCAGAACGGCGGCTCCGCTCGTCCGTCAGCAGAACTTCTCTTTAAATAAATAATCAGAACTGAGGCCGGCTGTGGGAACATGAAGGGGAGATGTGGTTTGAAGCTTTCTGGGTTTGACTGTTGAAGATTTAAAATATGTGGCTTTAAGACTGTGAGAAAAACAGGCGGTTGTTTACCGTATTTTCCGGAATATAGGTCGCACCTGAATATAGGTCGCACCTACGTCAAAATGTGGACCGTGTTTAGCTCTGCTGCAAATGTCTCTTCCACAGGAGCGCACAGCAAGGCTTTTAAGAAGATTAACACTTAAAAACAATTATTTGTTTGATAAAAATTATAGCAAATATGTGTCTGAGCTGAACTTTTCTTTAATAAATGAACGTAATTGTGAAATGAGCTGGATTTAAAAATTTGTTTCGCTACGTCTGATGAAACAAAACGTGCACGCGCAGCACCAGACATGCAGTAGCAGCGAACAGACCTGCATGTACCGGTATTTTAATTTTAGCAGGATAAACACCTAAAAAATATATATTTGTTAGCTGACATTATTGTAAGAGTGTGTCTCAGTTTAATTTTTGTTAATAAATGATTACAAATCAGCTTATTTTATAAAAAACCATAAATAGGCCGCACCTGAATATAGGTCGCAGGGCATGCAAAAATGATAAAAAGCTGCGACCTATATTCCGGAAAATACGGTACCTGTTTACCTGCTCATGGCTACTCAGAATTACAATGAAGCTTTCGTACGTCGTGGCTGCGACGGTCGTTTCCTGCGTCAGATTTGAAGACGCTGCAGGATGAGGCCGCTGACCTCTTCATTGGTTCACAAATTATTTCGCTAACAGAGCGACAGATGCCTAACATGTTACTCAGAGAGGTCATCATGTTGAAAGCGTAACCCTGAAGCAGCTTCTTGTTCTGTGTTCAGCTGGAGTACACGGCCCGTCTGGACTTCCTGTGGCGAGTCCAGGCCAAGGAGGAGATCAACGAGATGAAGGAGCTGCGAGAACACAACGAGAACATGCTGAGGAACATCCTGCCCAGCCACGTGGCTCGCCACTTCCTGGAGAAGGACCGGGACAACGAGGTCAGCACGAAACCTGCTGACTCACCTTCCTGACCGAAGGCTGACTCAGCGTTTTCCTGTCTGTAGTTTCTTCTATCTGAAGTATTTCTGTAGACTGTGTTTTTCACTCGTTCATGAATCAGAATGTTCGGCTCGTCCAGGAGCCGATGACGCTTTTGCTTTTGTCACTTTTATACTTTCCAAAATAACATTCCTCGTACAATGACATCAAAACTCTTTAGCTCCTGCGAAAACTTCGTTCTCTTTGAAATTGGCTTTAGCTACTCGCTCGGCTTTTGTCTTCCTAAGCTGTATTAGCATTTAGTGCTTGGTATGCTACATTTAGCTTTTATTTACTATTTTTTAACTATTTGTTGTTACCTTTTGCAACTTTTATCTTTAGGCAACAGTTTAGCTACTTTCAGTCACTGTTTTCCTAGCTTTAGCTACTCTTGTGCTCCTTTTGGCTTCAATCCCCTTTTCTGCTGCTTTTAGCTACAGTTGTGTTGCTGTTAGCTTTTAGCTACTGTTCTGCTGCTTTTAGCTAGTATTGTGGTGCTTTTTGTCTCAGTTGTGATGCTTTTAGCAGCTGTTATGTTAACTAATATTCTACATCTTGAAGCTAGTGTTTTGTTTTTAGCCACTATTGTTTTGCTTTTAGTCACTTTTGTGCTACTTTTAGTTTTAGCTACTACTGTGCTACTTTTAGGTACAGTTATGTGGTGTTTAGCTTTTATGTACTGTACTGTGTTTCTTTTGGCTTCTAGCCAATAATGTGCTGCTTATAGCTTCTAGCTACTATTGTGCTACTTTTTGCAGCATAATATTGTCTAATGTTCTACCTCTTTAAGCTAGTGTTGTAATGCTTTTAGCTACTATTGTTTTGCTTTTAGCTTTTAGCTACTATTGTGCAATTTTTAGGTACAGTTATGCTGTATTTATATTTTATGCATTGTGGAGTTTTCAGTTTCTAGCTACTGCTCTGCTGCTTTTAGCTTCTAGCTACTATTGTGCTACTTTTTGCTGCTGCTATGTTAGCTAATGTTCTACCTCTTAATGTTAGTGTTTTACTACTTTTAGCAAGTATTGTTTTGCTTTTAGCTACTATTCCATTGCTTTTTGTCTCTGTTGTGCTGGTGAGATACATATTTGCTACTGTTGGCTACTTTTGGGCTTTTGTAGCTGTTTTTCCATCATCTTTAGCTCTTAGATTGTGTTCTGTTTGTTTTTAGTCTCTGTTTTGCTTAACCTTAACAACACAGTTTTAGCTTCTTTAGCTAATTTAACAGCTGTCAGTTGCATTTAATATCATCTGTGTTGAGTCCGACCTGCTGTCGGTTCGGCTTCAGCAGTCAAACATCCTCAGATCTATTTTAGATTTTAAAAAGTTCAGCTGATATGAAGCAGAACATTAAAAAAGTTCAGCTGATATGAAGCTGTTTGTTTAAAAAAGATCAGCTAATATGAAGCAGAATGTTTTAAAAAGTTCAGCTGATATGTATGAAGCAGAACATTTAAAAATGATCAGCTGATTTGAAGCCGAACATTAAAAAAAGTTCAGCTGATTTGAAACCGAATGTTTTAAAAAGTTCCGCTGATATGAAGCTGAACGTTTAAAAATATCAGCTGATTTGAAGCCAAACTTTTAAAAACTATCAGCTGATATGAAACTGAACGTTTAAAAAAGTTCAGCTGATATGAAGCAGAACATTTAAAAAAGATCAGCTGAAATGAAGCAGAACGTTTAAAAACGTTCAGCTGATATGAAGCAGAACATTTAAAAAGTTCAGCTGATATGAAGCCGAACATTTAAAAAAGATCAGCTGATATGAAGCAGAATGTTTAAAACAGTTCAGCTGATATGAAGCAGAACATTTAAAAATGATCAGCTGATATGAAGCTGAATGTTTAAAACAGTCCAGCTGATATGAAGCCGAACGTTTAAAAACAGTTCAGCTGATATGAAGCCGAATGTTTAAAACAGTTCAGCTGATATGAAGCAGAATGTTTAAAACAGTTCAGCTGATATGAAGCAGAACATTTAAAAATGATCAGCTGATATGAAGCTGAATGTTTAAAACAGTCCAGCTGATATATAATTTATTTAATGCAGATTTGTTCTTGTCTTTGATTTTATACGTCTACCATATAATGTTTTGCTAGTTTTTTGATACTTTGTTAAAAAAAAAAAAAAATCTTTTGTTTTTTTTCTCTCTTTTTGTTTTCTATTGTTTATTGTTTGTTTGTTTATTGTTTAATGAAATTCTATCACTGCTGTTCATTGTTCTTTAGTTTTAGCAGGTCGCTTTCGTAAATGAGCCCATGAGGTTCAAAAGATTTACCTGACTAAATAAAGGTTGAATGAATGAATGAATGATATGAAGCCGAACGTTTAAAAAATATCTGCTGATTTGAAGCCGAACTTTTGAAAACTATCAGCTGATATGAAGCAGAATGTTTAAAACAGTTCAGCTGATATGAAGCCGAACGTGTAAAAACGTTCAGCTGATATGAAGCAGAACATTAAAAAAGTTCAGCTGATATGAAGCTGATTGTTTAAAAAAGTTCAGCTGATATAAAGCAGAACGTTTAAAACAGTTCAGCTGATATGAAGCTGAACGTTTAAAACAGTTCAGCTGATATGAAGCTGAACGTTTAAAAAAGTTCAGCTGATTTGAAGCTGAACGTTTAAAACAGTCCAGCTGATATGAAGCCGAAGGTTCAGAGGCCGTGTTTGAACCCATGCCGACCGCAGAGCTGCCCAGAACCTCCACTTTGACCTCTCCTCACCTCCAGCCTTGTTCTCAGAAGCACTCGTAAATGAAAAACCTGCTTTCATCGCGTTCTTTTCATCCACTTCATTGAATTCGCTGAGCTTTGTTTTTTTCCAGCCGGACCAGAAAACGTCTGTAATTGCTTTTCAAAGTGTGTTGAGCGAGCGGAGGGCGAGCGGTCGGGCCGGTCCATTCAGGCGGAAACCTCTGCTTTGATTTGATTTTAACAACATGTTGTCTTCGGCAGCCCGGAGCTCAGCCAGCCGGCTCGCAGTGACCGAGCTGCCATCGGCTGTGCGTGGAGTCAAACTTCGGCTCCTCTCTTGCCCTTCAGCCTTTCACACGTAGAAACTCTCGAATGGAACTGTTTTGATCTTTTTTGATTTAAAACAACCAAAATTAATCGAGCGTTTATTCAATTTAAAACAAAGTGGCAAACAAGCCAGCTGAAACAGTCCCGTTTTGAAACTTTTATTTTATAGACCAATACAGTACAAGCTTTATTTTGAAACTCCCTGTTACATCCTCTTATTGTTTGACGTTTGAGTTCTGCAGTCTGCAGACGCTCTTGTTCAGTTCTCCTCCATTTAAAAGTTCAGATTTTGATCAAATATTTCAAATTTTGCAGAATTTTTGGAGCTTCAGAATCTGCTGAGTCATTGGTTGCCATGGTGATTCCCGCCTCTACCGGGAACCCAGAGACTGAACCTCTTAAAATAAGAAATCTTCTCACATTTGAAACTAAAAAGACTTGTTCCTCATTTAACTGTTAAAGAGCTCACTTTTTGTTTTGTTTTGTTTGTTTTAGGAGTCGTAACAAACTAAAAATATAAAACAGGCGAAAGTGTGATTTTTATCGAACCAGAGCTGAAGACTCAGGAAAAGATGCTGAACTCAGAAATATAGTTTGGTTAATCAACACCACTAAAAAGTTTGTATATTAAGCTGCTTTCGCTGTTTTTTCATACACAAACTATGATAAAAAGAGTGAATGCTGATAGCTGAACGACTGCTGACAATTGCTGAAAAGGCTGAAACTGAACTATATGAAGCTAAAAGAAGCAGAACGCTAGCTAAAATATCAAATGAGCAAAGCACTAGCTAAAGATCAGGAAGCAAAATGCTAGCTAAAAGTATGCTGGTGAAGATTCTCAGTCGTCCAGGACATGATAAAATCAAAAAAGGCGTTCAATACAAGATCAACTGGACTTTACTTGTTACAGAAGACGTTTCGACCTCTATCCAGAGGGCTTTATCAATTCTAAGCTAGAAGTAGCTAAAAGTAGTAAAATGCTGAAACTTAAACCTAAATGTAGCAAAAGGCTAACGCGAGAGCTAACAGTAGCCGAACTAAGACAGATTCTTGTTGTTTCTGTTCCTGTTTGTCTGCTAACTGTTCGGCTGTTCCTTTTTCTTGTTGTCGTCTCACGTCCTGCAGGTCGTGAACAGTCGTAGGTCACTTTACGATCACGTTTTGATGTTTTCTCAGAGCTGCAGGAGGAACCTGAAACTTAGAGAATAAATGAAAGAACAACGGGCGAGTCGTAAGAGCGGCACTTCAAAATGCTCGTGCGGCGTCGCCCTTCTTCCATCTTGTCGTAACAGAACATGTGGCGAGGAGCTGCCGACCGGCAGGAGGAGCCGAAGCTCCATCACCGCTCCGTAAACAGCTCCTCTCCGCCCAAGCTCGGAAACTCTCCGCACCAATTAGTTGTTCGTTGTTCTGGATTAACAAACTCCCTGATGATCGTGCGGTCATCACCTGTCGGAGTCAAATCGCCGTATTGTCCTCATCTTCGTCTCTTTGTCCACCCCGATGCTCTTTCAAAATAAAGCTCTGCTGAATTTGTCAGGAGGAGACGATCTCCTCGGCTGCTGGGCCGGTCCAGAAGACGAGGAACGAGATTAAAAATGCATCAGATTAGTTCAGGTCCTAATTCTGGTTGGATTATTGATCAGGCGGTTTGCAGCGAGTTTCTGACAGCCGAGATCTTCTGTTTCCTCCCGTCACTTCAGCAGATGTCAACATCTGCAGATCTTTAGCTCAGACGGAGCAACGTGGTCTTTGATCAGGTGATCGTTACCTGTCACCTGCAGCAGAGTTCACCGCATTCCATAAGGTCACAAGAGTCATTTGACCTTCCCTGTTAGCCAAACATCTCATGAACCAGTTGAAGGATTTCTCCTTTCGGTAGTCTCCAGCTGCTTTTTGTGCCAAGATGGCCGCCACAGCTTGCTCAGGATGATTTCTTGCTCGTTCTGCTGAGAGACACAATATGAATAAGAAAATAAACGTTGAAGAATTATTCAGCAGAAAATGTCGGAGTGAAGCAGCTTTTCATTTTTTCATCTGCGTTGATGTTCGGCTGGTTTTAGCTGCAGCGGGGGTCAGGAGCTAAAGGTGGCGGGTGTTCGACTTCACGAAGGTTTGACTTATTCAACTCCCTGCCGAGGCTCGCTGCGTAACCGTGGCAACCAAAGCGATTAAAGAGAAGGAAAGAAATGGCTGCAGGGGATTTCTCCATGTTTTGTTCATGTGTCGTCGTGTGAGCGGTCTGAAGTCTGAGATCAGGCCCGGTGGGTCCGGGTTCAGAACCCAGACCTGTCCTGAGGTGTATTCAAGGAGCGACCGTCCAAATTAAATGCTGACTAATGTGGTCTTAAAGTGACTCAGCTAAAGAAGCAGACAAGTTCACCGAGGCCAGCTGTTGCCAGCTGTTGCCAGGTTCACAGTGTGGAGTTTGGCTCCGCCCATCAGGCGTGCAGAACATCAGCGAGGGTGTTTCACACGTGCGTTGTTCGCTGGATCGTCTCCTGAATTATTAACTCTGAACTTTATTATTATTACAACCCCCATAATGACAGGACCAGTCACTGCTGTTCATCAGCTGGCCTGCTGTGCTGGGTGTTATGGAGCAACGCTGCCCCCTGCTGGAGGAAGCTGGAACTCCACTGGAGGTTTCTGGAAAACAGAGTTTCATATGAAGCACCACCGGTTCTGTCTTTGACTGCTTTGGATTTTCACTTTGTGTTTTTTTTGCTCAT
>JBBPBX010005350.1:53822-72442 GCA_038048925.1 Garcialebias charrua
GTGTAAAGGCGCATAAACCACGTAACTCGAACAACAAAGACGAGCCAAAGAGGTGTCCATCCTCTTCCAAACCACCTGTCCAAACTGGACACAGTCCTGTCCTGAGTGTCTCTTGTCCTTGATGAACGAGGTTCTTTTCACCGTTTTCTCCTTCGTCGGACATGGTTAGGGGACATCCTGGACCTTCAGCCTCCCTCCGCTGCTGATTCAGATGTCTGAGAATGATCAGCAGCACAAGAATCCAGATGTTTGTTTCAGGAGAAGCAGCTGCTGACTGGAGGTTGTCTGTCCCTCACAGGAGCTGTACTCCCAGTCCTACGACTCCGTGGGCGTCATGTTCGCCTCCATCCCAGGATTCGCCGACTTCTACTCGCAGACGGAGATGAACAACCAGGGCGTGGAGTGTCTGCGGCTCCTCAACGAGATCATCGCTGACTTTGATGAGGTGAGGAACTGCAGCAAGCAGCCGCTTCACCTTTCAGACCCGGAGCGACCTGCACAAAACTGTTTCATGTTGTGAGGTCTTAAAGTGAAAGAGTTGATTTAGATGTTTGTTCTTTGTCAGAAAATGCTGCTGTTACTCGTTTTTCACCTTTTTAAACCTTTTATCATCAGTTGGTGAACATCTTGAAATACACGTTTAGTTTAGACCCAAACACAGAGTCAGGTCAGAGTCCAGGATCACACGAAGGTTTCATGGCTTGTCAGAACTTTTAGCTTTTTTTAAATGTATTTATTTCTGTTTATGTTTTTAAATAATTTTGAAATGTTTCATAGTAAAATTTTATACAAGATTTAAGCATTACTTAATTTTTGTTTCTGTAAGATGAGTGGAATCTCAGCAGTGACTCGTGTTTCAGGCTGAGCCAGCTCGTCTGAAAAGTTCTGGTTCCTCGAGACCCGACTGTACTCTGGAGAAACGTTTGGTTCTGATCTTCACCTGAACTCAACCGGGTTTCTGTTTTAATGAGCTCAGAAACCTCAGGAGCCTCACAATTCCATCCATCCATCCATCCATCCATTTATTTATTTATTTATTTTCAGGAGAGTTTATGTAGGGTGGTTAGAGCAGGTGGGCCTGTGATCGGAAGGTTGCCGGGTCAACTCCTGGTACAGACAACATCTAAATGTGGGTGAAGCACCCACACCTGTTTCCACCCTCCTTTGCCCCACTCTGGGCCCTTGAGCAAGGCACTTAACCCCACCGTCTGCTCCTCCAGACGCCCTAGATATCAGCTCTCTGCTCCACACAGAGGCTGTGGTAGCTCGGTGGTCTGTGGTTGTGTCAGGAAGGGCATCTGGTGTAAAAACAATTTCCAAGTCTTCATGTGACTCAGTTCACTGAGGCGACCCCTGAAGAAGGAGCAGCCGAAAGAAGAAGAAAAAAAATTCAGGAGACAGTTTACTACAAAGTTCATTTTCATGGATGCCAAAAAGTGAGATTCCCAATAAAAGCTTTAGCTACAGCTGATGACTTTACAAGCTGTTTTGTTTTTCTGTCCCAGCTGCTGGGTGAGGACCGTTTCCAGGACATCGAGAAGATCAAGACCATCGGTAGCACCTACATGGCCGTCTCCGGTCTGTCACCTGAGAAACAGGTGAGGCCTTCAGGGACGCTTTATACAACTGACTTCAAACGACGTCTCAGGAAATCTGTCGGGTGAAGACAGCCCAGTACTTAGTACCTTCAGAGTACATTCCCAGTTAGTACAGGGTAACAAGTCGCTTCATACAGTCTGCTTCCTGCATGTGCCAAGTACATTATCTATTAAGTACCAAGTACTTTGCCAGGTAAACACCAATAATATTTCTGGTAAGTACCAGATATAGTATTTGATAAGTACCAGGTACATTTTCTGTTAAGTACTGTACTTGGTTCATAATAGGTCTGTATTTGCTATGTACTTAGTAAATATTTACATAAGTACTTATGTACATAAGGGGTAAGTACTGTGCATGTACGTATAAAACTGCATGTATCTGGATAACTGGTTAGTACCAGCTACATATCCAGTAGTTATGCAATACTTACTGGGCTTTAATATCTATTGCTATCAAACAATGTTCACAATAAATAATGGATAAAGTACAAAGTACTTCTTTATCTATATTGTACTTCTTTTTACTACATTCTGGTAGTAAAAGCTCACTTTACACCATGTAAAGGACCAGATCTCGTATTTTGAAGGAACGTTGGACTGTCTCAGGTAAAACTTGTGAAATAAGCAGAGGCCTTTTCCAGATGTGGTTGCAGCACATTTAATAATAACACAAATACTCTGCACATTTTAATAATGACATATCAAAGATGACTCAGCACATTTTAATAATAACAAATTGAAGATGACTAGCACATTTTAATAACATATCAAAGATGACTCAGCACATTTTAATAATATCAAAAATGACTCAGCACATTTCAATAATAACAAATTGAAGATGACTCAGCACATTTTAATAATAACATATCAAAGATGACTCAGCTCATTTTACTAATAACACATTGAAGATGACTACACATTTTAATAATAACATATCAAAGATGACTCAGCACATTTGATAATAACAAGTTGAAGATTACTCAGCACATTTTAATAATAACATATCAAAGATGACTCAGCACATTTTAATAATATCAAAAATGACTCGGCACATTTCAATAATAACAATTTGAAGATGATTCAGCACATTTTGATGATAACAAATTGAAGATGACTCTGCATATTTTAATAATAACATATCAAAGATGACTCAGCACATTTTAATAATAACAAATTGAAGATGACTCGGCACATTTTAATAATAACATATCAAAGATGACTCAGCACATTTTAATGATGCCTAAAATGACTCAGCACATTTCTATAATAACAAATTGAAGATGACTCAGCACATTTTAATAATAACAAATTGATGATGACTTAGCACATTTTAATAATAACATATCAAAGATGACTCAGCTCATTTTAATAACAAATTGAAGATGACTCAGCACATTTAAATAATAACATACTGAAGATGAAAGAGTATTTTATGTATTTGTACAAATGTACAACTGGAACTCGGAGTCCTACACGCCGCCACAGCTCCTGTGTCCTCAGCGCTGCATGATCAGTGAACAGTTCTGCCACACGCTGACCCAGTTCATCTCACCTTTGACCCCCGCTCTGCTGACCCTCCTCTTCCTCTCTGCCCCCCACAGCAGTGTGAAGATAAATGGGGTCACCTGTGTGCACTGGCAGACTTCGCCATCGCCCTCAACGAGAGCATCCAGGAGATCAACAAGCACTCGTTCAACAACTTTGAGCTGCGGATCGGTGAGAGCGCCGCACCGTCTCTACAGGATCACAAACAGATCTCATATGGTCCGTTACTTTGTGAGATATTTTGCTAACAGACAAACAAATGCACACATATGTGCACACAAAGACACTATTGCCCGCCTATCTTGGCTGCAGGTGATAAATATTGTACCTTTAGATGACGTGGTATGTATCACTGCATGCATAAATCAGATGTAAAACAGGATTTTTGTTTAATTTTTTACGCACTTTGAAAGCAGGACACTGGACGGGGTGTCGCATGCAGTTTTTTATCACCCCAGCTTCAAGTCAAGGTCATAAATCAAGATCAAAGCTTGAACATAGTTTTTGCCAGTTTGCTGTATCAGAGTTTGCTGTATCAGAGCTAGTGCGAGTGTGAGAGTGGATGGTTGTTTGGTGTGAGTGAGACAGGTCCCTCTTGTAAATGAGTCCCCGTGACTCAACGAGGCTAGCCTGTATAAATAAAGGTTGAATGAATGAATGAAAGATTATACCACAGGTTTACTGCAGCCTAGGTTAGTTCATACCCTCAGGCTAGATTATATCTGGAGTTAAAGAGGTCTAAGCTAGAATATACCTAGGTATACTATGGCCTAGGTCAATTTGTACCACTTCATGTCAGATTATACCAGGGGTTAAAGGGGCCTAGGCTATACTATGGTCTAGGGGTCAATTCAGACCTCCCAGTCCAGATTATACCTGAGGTTAAAGGTCCCTAGACCTATTCAAACCCACCAGTCAAGACAGTTCCTGTGGTTAAAAGGGCATTGGCTAGATTATATTCTGTATACAGTACTCTAGCCTATACCAATTCATACTCCTCAGGACAGATTATACTTGGAGCTGAAGTGGCCTAGGCTAGAATATAGGTTTACTATGGCCTAGGTCATTTCATACCCTCAGGCTAGATTATATCTGGAGTTAGAGGGGCCTAGGCTTATTTATACAGAGATGACAGTCCTAAAGTTTGATTCAGGATAGTTTATCTTTATCAGAGTTTGTGGACGGGGATACAATGTGTCTTGTGTTTCCAGGTATGGCTCACGGCTCGGTGGTGGCAGGTGTGATCGGCGCCAAGAAGCCGCAGTACGACATCTGGGGGAAGACGGTGAACCTGGCCAGTCGGATGGACAGTACTGGCGTGAGCGGGAAGATCCAGGTGCCCGAAGAGACCTACCTGATCCTGAAGGAGCGTGGCTTCGCCTTCGAGTACCGCGGCGAGATCTACGTGAAGGGCATCAGCGAGCAGGAGGGCAAAATCCGAACACACTTCCTGCTGGGCCGCGTGCAGCCCAACCCGCTCGTCCTGCAGCCGCGCAAGATCACGGGCCAGTACTCGCTGGCGGCCGTGGTGCTGGGCCTGGTGCAGTCGCTCAACCGGCAGAAACAGAAGCAGATTCTGAACGAGAACAACAACCCGGGCATCATGAAGGGCCACCACCACTACAACCGCAGGACGTTGTTAGCGCCCGGGGGCTCCGAGGTGGGAGGGGGCCATCACGCTGAGGCAGCAGACAAGATGGAGCTGTCCTGAACAGAAGACTTGAGTTGCAGGTCCACACGGGTTTCTCAGAGGCAGAGCTGCTTCTGAGGCAGATGTGGTTGAGTTGAACCTCAGTGGTCTTAAAGCATCTTTTGTTTTGGTGGTGACGCTTCAGCAAACAGGAAGTTGAGTCTCTACATCATTCGTATCTTTGTTTTGTACGGTGTTTCAGATTCATAAAGACTCAATTAAAGAGAACCAACCAATGAAAAGAGCTTCTTAAAGCAGGATTAAAATCCTAGAGGGCATTTTAGAGGCTGTTCACACCTTTCGGTAAAAAGGTTCTTAGTGATCAGATTAAAACCAGATCCAGGTGTGAACTGCCACAATATGCACTGGTCCCTCAGACCCCCTTCCAAGATGGTCTGGAGTGGACCCTTTTAACCACACACCTATGACAATCTGAACACAGTCCATCCAGATCAGGTGTAACAGGCTGTAATATACCCCAAGTCTGGACTAAACCTGTGGTTGAAGGGGACTAGGCTAGATTATACCACAGGTTCCCTACAGCATAGGTCAGTTCATACCCTCAGGCTAGATTATACTACAGGTTTACTACAGTCTAGGCCGGTTTATACCCTCAGGCTAGATTATATCTGGAGTTAAAGGGGACTAGACTAGATTATACCACAGGTTTACTACAACCTAGGCCAGTTTATACCCTCAGGTTAGATTATATCTGGAGTTAAAGGGGCCTAGGCTTGATTAAACCACAGGTTTACAACAGCCTAGGCTGGTTTATACCCTCAGGCTAGATTATATCTGGAGTTAAAGGAGCCTAGGCTAGATTATACCACAGGTTTACTACAGCCTAGGTCAGTTTATACCCTCAGGCTAGATTATCTTTGGAGTTAAAGGGGCCTAGGCTAGATTATACCATAGGTTTACTACAGCCTAGGTCAGTTCATACCCTCAGGCTAGATTATCTCTGGAGTTAAAGGGGCCTAGGCTAGATTATACCACAGGTTTACTACAGCCTAAGTCAGTTTATACCCTCAGGCTAGATTATCTCTGGAGTTAAAGGGGCCTAGGCTAGAATATACCACAGGTTTACTACAGCCTAGGTCAGTTCATACCCTAAGGCTAGATTATATCTGGAGTTAAAGGGGCCTAGGCTAGATTATACCACATGTTTACTACAGCCTAGGTCAGTTTATACCCTCAGGCTAGATTATATCTGGAGCTGAAGTGGCCTAGGCTAGATTATACCACATGTTTACTACAGTCTAGGTCAGTTTATACCCTCAGGCTAGATTATATCTGGAGTTAAAGGGGCCTAGGCTATATTATGAAGAGGGATGGTCTTTTAGGGTCTTGGTGCACCATCATGAACAGGGATGGTCTTTGTAGGGTCTTGATGCACTATCATGAACAGTGATGGTCTTTGTAGGGTCTTGATGCACCATCATGAACAGGGATGGTCTTTGTAGGGTCTTGGTGCACCATCATGAAGAGGGATGGTCTTTGTAGGGTATTGGTGCACCATCATGAACAGGGATGGTCTTTGTAGGGTCTTGATGCACCATCATGAACAGGGATGGTCTTTGTAGAGTCTTGGTGCACCATCATGAACAGGGATGGTCTTTGTAGGGTCTTGATGCACCATCATGAAGAGGGATGGCCTTTGTAGGGTCTTGGTGCACCATCATGAACAGGGATGGTCTTTGTAGGGTCTTGGTGTACCATCATGAACAGGGATGGTCTTTGTAGGGTCTTGGTGTACCATCATGAACAGGGGTGGTCTTTGTAGGGTCTTGATGCACCATCATGAACAGGGATGGTCTTTGTAGGGTCTTGATGCACCATCATGAACAGGGATGGTCTTTGTAGGGTCTTGATGCACCATCATGAACAGGGATGGTCTTTGTAGGGTCTTTGTGCACCATCATGAACAGGGATGGTCTTTGTAGGGTCTTGGTGCACCATCATGAACAGGGACGGTCTTTGTAGGGTCTTTGGTGGAGTGTTTTGGGATGGATATAGGAACCAGTGGGTTCCAGGTCTACAAGGGTTCTGAGCAAACACGGACCTTCTGCAGAGCAACTGTTGTGGTGTTATTCTCTCAGAGGAGGACTGGCTCTTTGGTCCTTGGGCTAAGGTCCAGTGTTTCCACAGGATGATGCTGCCACATCTGTGGTGGTGGAGTCTTTCTGCAGCCTTCTATCATGTGGCTGCATCTTGGGGTGGTTAGAGAATCTGGTCAGGGTGAGGGTGCAGCGGGTGGTGAGGGGCTCATTGGGTAAGAGCTGAGTGTCACATCATGACTGTTCCAGTTCACCAGGATCCAGACACAGTTTTACTGGTTGGGGTAGGCGGGTCATTATCCAGTCCATTGTTCGTACCCGTCACTCAGTATAAGTTCACTTCTGTTGGAGACTAGTTGGTCTAATGGTTTCCTGGTCGTCGAAGGCCAGCACCTGCATGTCGGACTCGTTTCTCTGCTTCAACACACCTGATGTGATGACAGATCGATGGGCTCCTGCAGAACATGACATGCTGGAGACTTGGATTAAAGTGTGTTGGAGCACTGAAACAACCAAACACGCAGGGCAGAGGCCCTCGAGGACCAGGACACCACCAGGATGTAACTCCAACGTCTCAAGAGCTTTTTGAAGGACTTTATGAAGGTTTGTCTGGTTTCAGACATGTCTTTGTCCTCTGCTTCCAAAACAATCAGAGCAAACACCGACTCCAACCAAGAAGACGGACATTCACTCCCAACATTGGGAGTCATCATCAGGAGGTCCATTGGACCCCTCACGGCAGGGGGCCCTGAATGTAAACACACTTCTTCACCCGCTGAGTCCATCAGAGATTATGTTAATCATGTTTAAACCTGAAGCACCTCCCACTTTGGTTCAACTCAACCACTGAGCTTCATCTGCCTCCAGGATAACGAGTGTTTGTAGAACTGAAACTCCAGGAGGAGGAGGAAGGTGATTGTTTTCATCTGTTCCATGTCTGTTGGACGGATCACCTCAGACTCTGACCAACGGTCCTCCTGTCGTCCCTGTTTTTATGTCTCCTGACCCGTCCCCTCTGCAAAGCCTCCAACCTTTTCCCGCTCCGACCCTTTCCTGGTGTCAGCGTTTCTTTTTTTTGTATTTATTTTATATAACACAATAAAAGGCGTCTAATTTTTTATAGAAGCCACGTGTCTGGGTGCTTTCTTTATCGCCCCACCCACCCCCTCTTGATTATTTACTAAAATAAAACATTTGATCTGCTCCAAACAGCCTCCGGATGCAAACAGCTGGACATGAGTCTCTGGATTTAAAGTCCAGTTCCTTCGTGTTTGACAGAAGCACAAATGATCCAGCAGTTTACTGAACCATTAGCCTGGCCCTTGCCTTCCTACACAGCTCCGCTCAATTCTCATTTCCTTTCACTGCTCCGTCTGGGACTTCTCCCATAGAGAAGGATTTCGACGGTAGATTTTTGACCGGACCAATCTGAGAACAGAAGGCGGAGTTTCCGGACCAATCAGAGAACAGAAGGCTGAGTTTTGAACGACGTCGACTGACGTCGTCAGTTTGCCCTGCTCAAAATGGCTGCCTGCACGAAGGAATTTACAAGAAAACACGGTAAAAAACTATTATTTCTTTGCTGAGAAAAAATATATTTCTTAGCTGACGTTATAGCACAAGGGTTCCTGAGCTTAACAGTTCCTAAATCAATTCACGAAATGGTCAAATCTGCTAGATTTAAATTGTTTCGGTTTGACATTTTCCAAACAGGCTCGAGGGCGCTACGAAAATAAATTATAAAAAATCGAATTTTATCTCAAATGTTTCATCCAGGCCAACAGTCAGTAAATTAAAGACATATAATTACACACTGGTAGCAGAAAAAATATCCACCGAGTGGTTTCTGAGCTGTTTATCTGAACAGTTAGCCTGGCCCTCGCCAGGCTAACTGGACTGGACAGGCTAACGTGACGTATGTTGCGCGGAGCTGCAACATACGTACGGCCAAACGTTAACGATTGGGTAACCTCAGCAGAGGCCACGCCTCCAGTAAGAATCGGTTCTCTATAGGAGAAACTCCAGACCCTAGTACAAAGCGAAGTGAAGGACAAGGGTCTGGTTTTAACCAGGCTACTGAACCATAGGCAGCTCCTGAAAATGTCATAGCACCCCCAAGAAAATATAATATTATTTTCTTTTTCATCTAAGTTAATATTATTTAATAAGTGGTTGTTGTGATATTTTCCTCGCAAAACACAACTAATTAAAACAAATTTTTATTATATTGAGTAAAAAAAAAAAAAAAAATCTGATCTCACAAGAGGAAATGAACCTCCGAACCGGAAGTGAAAATTAAAGTTACTGAAAGTTCAGTAAACATTTGAAAAGTGCATGAAATAATAAAAAAAAAATGGACCGTTTTCTATTATCCAAATTGTCTAGAATGGAATCAGAGAAGGAGGATTTTTTTGGAAGCAGACTGCAACCAACAAATGAATAATAATTTGGAAGAAGGATCAAGTCTACTGCCATCTTTCCACTTCTATGGAGAAGCTGCTAACACTAGCGCTGGACAGCTGGAGGATGGAGCCAGCACCTTCAGCAGTTCCCGGTGAGTCCTCTTCATGGTCTATCCTGGTCTGATCCAGCAGAACCCCAGACAAGTGAAGCCTCAACACTGACCCAGTACGGAGCAGAAACTGGTGACATGATGCCTCTGGTTATGCCATTTTTAGCTGATGCAACTTGATAAATCATTTCCTGGCTTGCAGTGATAATAAATGACTTCATCTGATCACATTAAATAACTTCTTTCAACCAAAATGCAAAGTAAACTATTTATTAAAATAGTTAAACTTTGTCTGAATTCATGTGTTTATAGAAACCAAAATAATTCCTGCTCAAAATAAGTTTAGTCTTAGATAAGAGAACTAAGCCTTGACAGAGTCATTATTATTGTTTGTTTATTATTGTTGATTTTTAATTTGATTATTTTGTAATAAAACTTCAAAAAGAACTTTGGTCTCTTTATTCAGATGAATATTGTTCTGGTGTAGACCTCCCCATAATGAACAGATTCTACTTCAGTGACTGATTCTGATCATTAAAGGATGAATATATTAATGAAGTTTTTGTTGGTCAATGGTCAGTAAACTGATCAGCTGGTGTCAAACTTTAATGAATGAAAAATAAATAAATGGAGTGGAGCTGAGATGGAAAAGGTGTCGCCCTTCTTCCTCCATCTCATCCTTCGTTATTGCTACAAGTTTCTACCCTGAGGCTGTTGGACTCATGACACTGGTCAGGATCATCACTGTGAAAAAAAATCACTGTGATGCCACTTGATTGTTGATCTGTGCTGCTGATCTCATGCTGCTGATTTATTTCATGTTGATGTGTTCATTCGTCCTCATCTGCTCACACAGACTCATGTTTATGCTGCTGTTGTTGGCACATTGTTTCATACTAGTTCTTGGTGTATTTTTAGTTTAGCGTATTTCTTTGTTCGTATCTTAGATCTTATTACTGTTTTTCTTTACAATTTGTATTGTTTTTGGATGTACAGGAAACCCCCGATTTACGAACGAGTTAGGGACCTAAGAACGGTTCGCAGCTCGATCCGTTCGTAGGTAGGGGGTGAAAATTATATTTAAAAAAAAAATTATTCATTCATTCATTCATTCAACCTTTATTTATCATGCTAACGGAGCGCGCACACACATTAAATGTACAGTAGTGTACTGTAATGTTAAACATTGCTATTCACATTTACAGAATAAATAAAAATATATTTTCTTACTTTGAGATGGTCAAAGCCGACATCTTAGGTTGCCATGCGTTGATTGTTGTCGGGGCCGAGCAGCGCGGCGGCCGGCCAGTGAACCACCGCAGCTGCTCCAGACCTGTGTTAGCTAGCTGGCTAGCTTCTGCTAGCCAAGCCATGAGCTGGTGTTGGAGCGGCGGCGCGATCAATCTGTAGCTCCTGCTCCAGCCTGAGACGTCCACAGAGCTCACAGAGACGTTTCCAGCTCGTAATTAATCCATATGAAGCCATCCTGGTCACCAGTCTTCGGCCGGCTACCGTGTTAGCTCCCGTGTTAGCTTCTGGAGCTAGCCAGGCCGGAGGTGTAGCCAGGCCGGCCGGAGGTGTTCGCACGGCGGCCTGGCACGATCGGCGATAAATCCGCTGCTGCCTGAGACATCCACAAAGTTCACAGAGACGTTTCCAGCTCGTAATTAATCCATATGAAGCCATCCTGGTCACCAGTCTTCGGCTGGCTCCCGGGCAGCTAACCTAAAATGGCGTCCGGTGTTCTGTGACCGGAGACCCCAGTGACTGAACCTAAAATGGCGTCCGCCGTCCGGTGTTCTACATTAATTTGTGACCGTGTAAACTGAAGACCTACTTCCTGTTGCCCAAGATTGCTCAGAAATTGCTCAAAAATGATCAGAAATGATCTTTTTTATCATAATTATTATTTATAAAGCCTTTAAAACAACCAGAACATGAAATTAAGAACATTTAAACACAAAAACACAAAAAAAAAAAAAATTTTTTTTTTTTTTTTAATACAGTAATTTCATATTTTTATTAAATATGATATGTTCGTAGGTCCCGTGGTTCGCAGGTCGATGGGGTCGTAGGTCGGGGGTCACCTGTAAATGGGATCCTATACTGTATATATATTCAAGAGATTCAAGATTCAAGAGCTTTTATTAACATTGCACCAGTTGTCACCAATACAGCGTGATAATGTATGCACAGTCATCCCGAGATGGAGAGTGTGTAAAGCTGCTGCTTATTCAGAACACATGACATGTTCTTCAGCGCGGCCTCTCTCATCCGTTTCGGGATGAAGGTCAAAGGTGTGAAAACAAGGAAAAGAACCATGAGGGTCACAGCGTTGGTATTAAAAAAGATGTATCACATTTTGTCTTACAAGACAAAGACACCATGTGTGACAGAAAAAACTATACCAAGAAGCACATTTAAGACAATCACATGTTGCATTGAGGACGGAGCAGTGAGACGGTCCATGCGCTCCTTTTCAGATTAGCCAGAGTTCTGATGATGACGTGATCAGCCAGCCTTATCTGTCTCAGAAGGCACAGTACAGTTCTCCGGGGAGGGGGGGGGTTGCGATAGAAGCTTCATTTTCTTCAGTTGCTCCACTCTGGAGATTTTGCAGACAGCCTGTCCAGGCTGTCAGGGAGTCTGATTAGATTAGCATGTTTTATCTTTAGGGCAGGCTCACAGTGTTCTTTCTGTGGCCTTGAAGTCCAGGTGGCTGTTTGGAATCCAATACACTCCAAATTATGGGAACTTTTCACCGACCCGAGCTATGAATCAGCCTCCAGATGTGCTGCACACGAGTCCCGAACCTTGGTGGTCTGCAATCCTCTGTTGCATCCACTTTGCGGATCAGCTCATAAAGCAGTTGGTTCTTCGATGTCACAGCTCGGATCATACTCTCTGCTTTTCCGATAGAAGAGAACTCCACACAGCCAAAAAGCAGAGCACCTGCTATCATAAATCCAATTATGAATATATCCACATCCTCGACAGAAAGCACGTCCAGACATAACATCTTCCCCTCCTTCCAGGAATCCATGATATGCCCAGCTGGATGCGACTGCAAAGGACAATCCGGTTCCCCAGGACCGGAACGGTTCGTTGAAAAAAAAATTATCAATAGAGTTAACAGCACACGAAACCAGATCCATCGAGAGTTTACGTTCGAGCGAGCGCTGAAAAAATAAAAACTGCAGACAAGACAAAAGTGGCAAAGCAGGGAGAGGAAAACTCAGGAGGGAAGGAAGAAAGCTGCTGCTCCGCCGAGAGCCAGAAGGAAAAAAAAATATGCTGATGTATTCTTAATATGTGGAACAAACTGTGTCCAGGGTGGAAAGGTATGTCAAGTTGAACTTTTCAGATTTGTTTTATATATATATATATATATATATACAGGGAGTCCTCGACATACGAACGAGTTCCGTTCCTACGGTCCATTCGTAACCCGATTTTGACGTAAGTCGGAAACCACAGGAGCCGCCACTGATACACGTACATGTACGGTAATGAACAGTTACCAAGTTACCAAGCACTTCGCCTATCCTAACACAGCTACATAATTATCAAAAAACACATACAGTACTGTACAGTACATTTAGAGACATACAGTACTGTAATTAAATAAGAAAAATACAATTTCTTACTGTGAGCTGGTCTCCGCCGCCCGTCGGGTCCGTGTCTCCAATCGGGCCTCGTTAGCATTTTAGCTCCCCGTTAGCTCGGTGTCGTCCCTCCAAAAAGGCTGCCCAGCTGTTTATCAGCGTTTTAGCATGTTACCTCGGTGTCCATCAAACATCTGAGGCTGCCAGGCTGACATCGATGCGAGCTCCCGGCCGCAGCACGCGTCTCGGACCGCCGCCCGTCGGGTCCGTTAGCATTAGCATGTTAGCTCGTGGTTCCTCCACTACATTGTTGTTTATTGTTTATTGTTGTTTATTGTTTATTAAATTTGTTCATTTTTTTTACAAAAGAAACAATACAAGACAATCTCATAAATGATAATGTACAAAATGTAAAAAAATGAAAGGTAGCAGAAAGAAGAATAAATCTTATTATATCTGCCCCTTACTTCCAACAATCAGATTAAACAACAATAATCAACCATGTAAACAATAATAATCTTCAACCAACTTTTTCCAACAATCAGATTAAACAATAATAATCTTCAACCAACAGTACAAAATGACTAACTCTTTCTAATTTTCTAACTAATACAATACACATTACGCTATTTCATATATTTTTTTAACACATTTGTTTTGATCATTTTCTTAAATGTAAACATTGACTTGGCATTTTTAACTACATTCTCCAAGCCATTCCATAATCTAATTCCCTGGATTGAGGTAGAACGTCCCTTCAAACTAGTTCTGAATTGTGGTTTTACAAACATCTCTGTCCCCTTAAGATTATAACAACTTTGTCTTTTAACAAAATGCATTTGGATATTTAAAGGTAATGCATTATTTTGAGCCCTATACATAACTGATAAAATATTATAGTCTACCAAATCATGGAACTTCAATAACTTCAGTTGATAAAATAATGTACTTGATGGATGACGGTAATGTTTTCTAGTGATAATTCTTACAGCTCTTTTCTGTAATACAAAAATAGGCTTTGTGATTGTTTTACACGCATTCCCCCAAACATCAATACAATAGATTAAGTGTGGAACAATGATTGTGTTATACAACAAATACAGAGCTTTATCATTCAATAGGTCTCTGACTTTGTACAGTACTGCAATCGATTTAGCTATTTTTATTCTTACAGAATTTATGTGTTGTTTCCATGTCAGTTTGTCATCAATGATAACACCCAAAAACTTCACCTCACTCACTCTACAAATCTCAACATCCTCAATTTTGAGTGGAACATCAACAGTTTTCTTTTTATTACCGAATATCATGTAATTAGTTTTTTCTAGATTTAATGATAATTTATTTATTTTAAACCAAGTTTGTATCTTGACAAATTCTGTCTTTATCAATTCCAACATTTGTTCTATATCTTCACCTAAACAGAAAAAAGTGGTATCATCAGCAAAAAGTACACATTTAAGGAGTCCTGACACATTTACCAAGTCATTCACATATGGCTGTCCTGTCCTCTCTACACTGGCTCCCGGTTCAGTTCAGGATACAGTTCAAACTGTTGCTGTTTGTCTTCAAAGCTCTGAATGGACTTGCACCTCTCTACATCTCAGAACTTTTGAAAGCCCATCAGCCCGGCAGAGCTTTACGATCTGCCAGTCAACACCTGCTGGAGGTGCCTCGCTCAAGGTACAAACAATGGGGAGACCGGTCATTTTCTGTTGCCGGCCCAAAAGCCTGGAACAGCCTCCCCCTTGAGCTGCGTGCCACCTCTGATCTGACTCTGTTCAAAACCAGACTGAAGACCCACTTGTTCAAAAAAGCTTTCAGTGTGTAACTTTTATTACTTTTGGTATTTTAGTATGTAGCATTTTTTATTTCCATTGCCTTCTTTTATTACTGTTGTTTTTTATTCTATTTTCACTGATTTATTGTTCCAGTTTATTCATCTTTTTATCCTGTTAAGCACCTTGGTCAATGCAAGGCATTGTAGGAAGGTGCTATACAAATAAAGTTTATTATTATTATTATTAAAATAAAAAGCTTTGGTCCAAGTACAGAGCCTTGGGGAACTCCACATGTGATATTACAGAGGTCAGATCTTACATCATTTATTTGTACAAATTGTTTCCTATCTTTTAAGTAGCTAGATACCCACTGTAATGCTGGTCCTCTAATACCATATTTGTTCAGTTTTTCAAGGAGAATGGTGTGATCAATAGTATCGAATGCTTTTTTTAAATCAACAAAAATACTGATACAATATTGTTTTTGATCGACAGCAGTAGTTATTTGTTCCATTAATTCCATGAGAGCCATTGATGTAGAGTTTTTTGCTCTAAACCCATACTGACTGTTGCTTAGAATATTTTGTTTATCTATAAATTGATCTAGTCTGTTTACAAATAGTTTTTCAAGAATTTTTGAAAACTGTGGTAACAAGGATATAGGTCTATAATTGTTGAACACACATTTATCACCATTTTTAAAAAGAGGAACGACCTTAGCTACTTTCATATTATCTGGAAATATTCCTGTTGAAAATGATAAATTACATATGTATGTGAACGGCTCAATAACATGGCTCATTATGTCCTTTACAAACATCATATCCATGTCCACCCAGTCTTTTGATCTCTTGTCTGTAAGATTTTTTACTACATTCATTATTTCCTCTTTGTTAGTTCCATTTAGAAAAATACTATTTGCACAACCTGTAATTGAGTGGATCACATTTTTATCTACTTTTGGTATTTTAGCTGCAAGGCTTGATCCAACATTCACAAAATATTGATTAAATCCATTTACAATTTCATTTTCATCATGAATTTCATCGTTGTCTTTTACAAAATATTTTGAAATACCAGTTTTTGCTTTATGATTCTTCAGGACACTATTCATTACTCGCCATGTTGCTTTCATATCACCATTACTTTTATCTAATAATTTACTATAATATTCTTTCTTATGTTTCCTTATAATCCCTACTAATTTATTTTTATACTTTTTATATTTTTCTTCAGCGCTCTGACTTCGCAATTTCAAGAAACATGAATACAAATAATTCTTTTTTTTACAAGCATTTCTCAACCCTTTTGTCATCCATGGTTGATCAATCGTATTTCTCTTTGTGTAATTTGTTTGCACACAATTCTTTTCATACAGAGCTTCCAAGATATTCATAAACTCATCATATGCTCTGTTTGCATCATCAACATACACATCATTCCAGTCTTGTTTATCTAGATCCTCTTTCAATTTTTCCAAAACTTTTTTTGACGTGTTTATGATCTTTTTCTTCATTGTGACTGCTTTTGTGATGCTTTGATCATTTTTATAGATTGTGAAAACTGGTAAATGATCACTTAAGTCGGTCGTTAAGATACCACCTATCACGTCCCCATTTGTTATATTTGTGAAAATATTATCAATTATTGTGGCACTATGAGTTGTAATTCTTGTTGGCTTTGATATCAATGGATACATATTTAAACTGTACATTGAGTTTATAAATGTGCTTATGTTATTTGAATCTGTTTTATTTCCCATATCAATGTTAAAGTCTCCACACAAAAAAACATTTTTATTAAAACTCTTCTCCATTAGCTCCAAGATTTTATCCGTGAATATTTCTATATTTGCTCCTGGTGATCTATATACACAACTTATTATGTTTTTATCGTTTTTGTTTATTATTTCTATTGTTATCATTTCCATAATATTATCAACTATTATTGACATTTCACTATTTAATTTACATTTTATTTCATTATTGACAAATAGAGCGACTCCACCACCTCTTTTATTATTTCTGTTCATATGATATAATTCATACCCCTCGATGTGAATATTACTTGTGTTATCATCATTGAGCCATGTCTCTGACAGCGCTATTATCGTAAAAGTTCTATTTAACTGTTTTAAGTAATCTGTTATTTTGGATATGTTTGCATTTATACTTCTGCTATTAAAGTGAATAATAGAGAGAACTCCATTTGATATATTGATGTCATTAAACTGCTCTTCATTATAATATTCGCTATCTTTTATTACAGGAAAAAAATTTGCATCAATCACATTTTCAACATTATATATTTTAGGTTCTGAGTCTTCGTATGTTGTCATGTTCTAATGTATTTGTTCATTTCACTGTATATTTTATCCATTTTGAGTGTGAGTTGTTTCATTGATTTGTAATTTTTCATCTCCTGAGTTCATCCAGATCCGTCAGCTCTTTTATCATTTTAGGCTGAGACCCTTCCTTTGTTTTGATAAAGATGTATCCATTTCTTGTCCATGTTGATGCTATTTTGTTTTGGTTTTTTTAACCACCTTGCTACCTTTGCAATTTTTCCATTTTTTTTGGGGGTTAGATGTTCATTTATGTAAACTTTTGATCCCTGCAGATTTATTTTATTATGCATAACATAGTTTTTTGTATTCCTGCTAATGAACTTGACGACTACTGACGGTTTGAATCTTGGTGAATTACTGGGCAGGGTGTGACAGAACGAAATGTCCCCATAGTCTATGTCTGTGTTTTTCAACCTTTTTTGAGCCAAGGCACAGTGTTTTCATTGAAAAAAATCCCGAGGCACACCACCAACCAAAATTGTAAACATAGATACACTGTATCCGCCTATATTAAATATATAGTCATTCTTATCAAAGTGTCTTGAATACGAATGAAATAAACACAAAAATGTATTATCATATTTTATATGAAGATGGCGCCAGTGTTTGAGGCTGTCCGTCTGTCGCTCTGGGTTTGGATTGTTTTATTTCTTTGTTTTGTGCTCAGCACTAAGTCTGTGCTTGTGTACAATCGCCAGTTCCTCCTGGATTTTCAAAATGTTGTTGGCAACCTCAGTGCCTTTGATTATGGTGGACAGAAAACTTTACCCCCGCTCCTGTCAGGAGTCCCAGCTGATCTCCTCCGGGCACCTGCGCTGCCCCACCGGCGGAAACGCTGTCGTTACCGCGGTAAACGTGGAGGACAGCTGGTGAAACTAAAGATCTGCCTGGCCCGTTCTACATCCATTTCTCAATCAAGAAATGGAGTATTTCCGTCTTTCTCTGTGCCTTGGCGTTTCCTGGATCCTGTTGACAGCTGCCTGCTGCCTGTCACCGGCCTGGGCGCGGGCGTTCGCCCCCACCGCTCCTGCTTCTCTCGTCTCCACCGGCGCGGAGTGAACCTGCAGAGCCTGAAGACGCTGCCCCGGCAGAAGACGCTGCCCCGGGTCCTAGCGCCTGTCAGATTACAGGCTGCAGTTACTGCCAGAATTGGCCTGGTGAACGCCAGGTCTTTAACAAACAAAACCTTCATCCTGCGGGAATTTTTCACTTCTCATCATTTGGATTTATTCTGCATCACAGAGACCTGGGTCGAGGCTGATGACTCCAGTGTTTTTGTTGAACTTTTACCAGACGGCTGTTCTTATCTGAGCTCCCCTCGGATGTCAGGCCGTGGAGGAGGAACAGCAGTGGTTTATAAAAACAGTTTTAAATGCAAGCAGTGCACTGCACCACCTTCTTTCTCCAGCTTTGAGGTGACTTTATTTGAGGTGGGTCGCTCACACCCCGTGCTCTGCGCTGTCATCTATAGAGCCCCCAAAT
>JBBPBX010005351.1:0-72440 GCA_038048925.1 Garcialebias charrua
CTTTGCTTTGTCTAATATTTTTTTTGTTTGTTCTTTGTTTTTTTTGTCACAGGTGTGAGATCCAATGTGTGTATACATCTCTGAGGGAAGTTGTCAGGGAGTCATTCCAACTGATCTATGACCAAGCTGCGTGTATCTGACAAAGTGGGTGTGACACCATGCAAGCCCCGCATCACAAAGCGTCAGCAGCACCGGAGCAACATTCTATCTGAAGATGTGTTCAGTCACTACAGGCTGAAACTTTTACAACTTTTTTGTTTTCCCCCAGACTGCCGGTATTAGCATTTTTGTTTTCATACATATTTTTTTTTTATCAATAACATCTAGTGCTGAAGAAATACAGCAGTAATAATCTTCTGAGGATAAATGACAAAAGTAATGCTGAATCTGCTGGCAAAACATTTTTGTAATTAACATCACAATTTTAAGCAATTAAAATAACAGTAATCAGAACTACAGTCTAGACATTGTCAATGCAGTGAACGACTGTTATATCTGGAAATGGGTGTTTTTAAAGCAATATCAACTTTCTTTTTCATGTATAATATCATTTTAATGTTAAAAAGCATAAAAAACTGTCGTATGAAGCCAGGATTTTTTCAGCCTTTGCAGTCCGCCCTCTGGTGGAGAAACATTATATAGGCAGACACACTTGACTCACCTTTCAGCCATCACTCCTGTGTTCCAGTGGCATTTTCTGTTAGCCAGTCCAAATTGATAAATTTGATGAACATATTTTCTTTTCATTTTAAAACTAATTTGACTACCGGTACATAAGTGTGAGCTTTCTTGGAAAATACATGTTAATTGGTTGACCCAAAACTTTTGAACAATTGTGTACACAGAGGTCATAGAGCATACAAATAAAAATCTAATAAATTATTTTAAAAAATTACATAAGTTAAAAATTACATATAAAACTTGAAACTTAAATATGTTTCTTACAAAGTTTCTTTTTTGTACTCAGCCCTGTATGTGTACGTGTGGATTGTATTGTTGTATTTTTCAATTAATTAATTTCATTCATAAAAAACGATGTCTAACCACAAAGCAAAGTAAAAAGAGGATTTATTTTTGCAATTGAAGTAATATTATTTGTTGTGGGGTTAGTTTTGCATTTATGTTAGAGTGGTACTGTGCCTTTAAGAGGATGACGTCATTCGTTCTTCTTCGGTGGTATATTTTTTTCTCCGTGTATGTTCGGGCGGGACTCGGAGTACCGAAGTGTTCGTGTCTCTGGGATAAGTTCTGAATAGAAGACTGGACACACGCTATTCCCTTCTCAGTGTGTGTTGCTCTTTCTCCACTCACAAAAACCACCTATTTGGTAAGATTACCTCACACTGCAGTGTTTTAACTAGCTAGCTAATTAGCTTGTTTACACGTTTGAAGTAACGTGTACCACCGCCAATGAACCAATAAGAGGTCCACTTTTTCTTCAAACGAACCGCCCCTCATAAAATCCTGGCTACGCCACTGCATGCTATAATGAGTACCTCATGAGCTGTAATCTTTAAACCCAATTCATCATCCTACCTTGTTGCCTTCTTTAAACCCATGTATTTTCCAATTTAGTATTTTTACAATAAAGATGTATTAAAAACATATTTTATTATTTAGTTATGCACAAGGTGCTTGATAAAGTTGCAAAACCATATTTGTCTGAGCTGCTTCAACCTTCCTGCCCTCCCCGTTCTCAGATCAGCTGAGCAGTTGCTGCTGACAGTCCTCAAAACTTTTTAAATCTTATTTAAAAACACACATTTATTCCTTGGCTTTTAACACGTGATCTTATCTTTTATGGCATGTTAACACACCTGCAGTAAGACTGGTATATGTATTTATTTTTGTATGCTTTTTATAGTTTTTAATTAACTTGTCTTTTATGTTATTGTACAGCACTTTGGTTGACCCTGTGGTTTTTAAAATGTGCTTTATAAATAAAGTTGATTTAAAACATCACACTGTGATCTTTGAAACTGCCAGTGTCTCCCTGGCAAAGCATGCTGCTGGGCGCCAGGGACGTGCAGAGCCCACTAAAGGGGCAGGTGCTCAGAAAAAAAGGGGCACATCTAACCACATTTTAGGACAGAATATTAACAAAGTCACATAGCTTTCAGAGTTTAATAAACAACGATAAATTACAAAATTGAAAAACAAGGGCACAGTGCAACTTTTTAGTGTACTGTAATGATTGTAATCTATAAAATTGTGAAAATGGGACCTCTACTATGGAGTTCAATTTGTTTCACAATTATTCTATTTAAAAAACTAACCTCATAAAATAAAATTGTGATCAAGACATTTTGAATTGTAATTTTTTTTAACAAATAAAAGTTTTGTTTAAAAAAAACTTTTTTAAATTAAAATCACAAATTTTTGTGTCATGAAGTGAAATAATTATTTGCGCATGTCAGAAATCTTTGCTTGCTATTCTAAGTTTTTGTTTGTCATTCAAAGTTTTGCTTGCGATTCTTACATGACGTCGTGGGCAGAGCCTAAAATAGCAACAAAAAAAAAGATTTCTGATGTGTACAAATAAACATTTCTGTTTTGCAAATACACTTTTTAAGTTCATGAGAGAAAAATTAGTTATTTAATTTAAAAAAAAAAAGTTTTAAGTTTTTATTTTAAAAAAAAATAAGAAATTGTTACAATTCCAAAAGTTTTGATAACAATTTTATTTTACTTACTTAACTGAGGTTAGTTTTTTTTTTCATTGAATAATTGTGAAACAAATTTAACTCCATACTCTGCGAACCAGACCCTAAACTTACTTAAAGTCTGGATAGAGTTTTTTGCCCTTCATTTGTACGCTTTTATTGGACAGGAGAAATTGATTGGTTATTACATACATTATACATATTATGGTAGTTCAGGGTGAGTTATTTTTATTCTAAATGAATATTCTTGTTGGACTTTTATTTAAGTGCTATTCTCCTTCAAGACAGTGCTATTCTCCTTTTTGGACGGGAGAGGAGGGTCCGTCGGATAGTCGAACCTCGGATTCAGGAGGAGCAGTGTGGTTTTCGTCCTGGTCGTGGAACACTGGACCAGCTCTACACCCTCAGCAGGGTCCTGGAGGGTGCGTGGGAGTTTGCCCAACCAGTTTACATGTGTTTTGTGGACTTGGAGAAGGCATTCGACCGCGTCCCTCGGGGGGTTCTGTGGGGGGTACTCCGGGAGTATGGGGTACCAGGCCCTTTGATAAGGGCTGTTAGGTCCCTGTACGACCGGTGTCAGAGCTTGGTCCGCATTGCCGGCAGTAAGTCAGGCTCGTTTCCGGTGAGAGTTGGACTCCGCCAAGGTTGCCCTTTGTCACCGATTCTGTTCATAACTTTTATGGACAGAATTTCTAGGCGCAGCCAAGGTGTTGAGAGGATCCGTTTTGGTGACCTTAGAATCGCTTCTCTGTTTTTTGCAGATGATGTGGTCCTACTGGCTTCATCAGTTCGTGATTTACAACTTTCACTGGAGCGGTTTGCAGCCGAGTGTGATGCGGCCGGGATGAGGATCAGTTCCTCCAAATCCGAGGCCATGGTCTTGAGCCGGAAAAGGGTAGCATGCCCTCTCCGGGTCGGGGAGGAGGTCCTGCCCCAAGTGGAGGAGTTTAAGTATCTCGGGATCTTGTTCACGAATGAGGGAAAACTGGAGCGTGAGATCGATAGGCGGATAGGTGCAGCGTCCGCAGTGAAGCGGGCGCTGTACCGGTCTGTCGTGGTGAAGAGAGAGCTGAGTCAAAAGGCAAAGCTCTCAATTTACCGATCGATCTACGTTCCCACCCTCATCTATGGTCATGAGCTTTGGGTTATGACCGAAAGAACAAGATCTCGGATACAAGCGGCTGAAATGAGTTTTCTCCGCAGGGTGGCTGGACTCTCCCTTAGAGATAGGGTGAGAAGCTCAGTCATCCGGGAGGGACTCCTTTTCTCTCGTTACATTCATCCATCTCTGATGTGTTTTTCCGGGTTTGCTGCTCCCGCTGCTAGCACTAACATCGCGAGAACTGCCACCGAGGCTACTGCAGGTGGCAGTTCTCGCGAGGCTAGTGACATAATTCAGAGGCACTGGAATGTTTTTTTTTAAAGAATATTATAATACGGGAAATTTCCGGGAAAATAATAATTCGGGATGACGACGGGAAAGAGGGGTAAAATACGGTAGTTTCCCGGCCAAAACAGGAGACTTGACAGATATGCCAGGGACTCCATAACTGAACAAGTATTAGCATACATGGGTAGTTTCCCATGAGCTTTCCTCGACTTAACGCCGTGAATGCAGACACAGCTCTCGCTTTAGTTATATATACTATACAGTACTGTACTCTCTCGTCTTTTACAGGGGTTATGTTCCAGGGCGCCCTCCAAACTAACTATTCTAGTTTTGTTCTGTAGCACATCATCAATTAAACAAAGTAAATAAACAAAAAAAAAAACAGTATTTTAAAATATTGCATGCCGATATAGCTTCATGAAATTAAAAAAAAGTACAGGTGTTAAATAAGTCCATCCGGTTATTTCCTGTCTGTTTTCACATCTTATAAGAAAATCAGTTTGTAACCTTTAAACTGAGACTAAAATGCCAAATTGACATTGAACACTCACATGCCTATTAACTACATAAAATAATTCAAATAATCTTTGTGTAAGGTTTAAGATTAATTTTTTTCCCCACTTGGAATTAAAGTAAAATAAAACAAGTATTTGCAGCACATCAATAACATTTCCACCATTAGAGGTGTATGAACACTTAAATCAGCTGGAAATCAGGAATTAAGTATTATATCAATATCTGAATGTTTACTACCCACATTTTTCTGATTTCTCGAAGTGATAAAGTGTTAAGTATGCAGCTCAGACACCAAGTTACTGATTAAAAGAAGGATTTCAGTCACAAAACAAGATCCATGATAGTTTGCATTGTTGACGAGAAGATTTTCTCACATGCATAAAATGATATTTACCTCAAATGAACTCAGATCTGCCTCAGACTGTCGTCCATATTAAAAATCAATAAAAGGTAGCTAATAATCTGAGGTGGTATTGGAAGGGAAAAATAAAATCCAGTTACATTTTGTGATAGGGCCCCAATTTGTACTTTGTAGTTTTATTTATTTATTATTGTTTAGTGAAAGTACTTCAATTAGCACTTTTGCTTGTTAAATCACTACTCAGCAGTCTAAGATGCTCAGTCGTTTTTATTTAGGTTTGATCAGGAAAGCCTAAGAGATGTATCGACTGGGAAAAAAAGGTTATTAACAACAAATTGTTCATACTGTGAGGATGTCAGATAATAATAATAATAATAATGAATTCAATTTATAACGCACTTTTCATTAGTGAAAATCTCAAAGCGCTACACACATTGAATGCTACACACATTCATACACCGGTAGCGGCAGACTACCATGCAAGGTGCTTTCCAGTCCTACCGGGAGCAACTCGGGGTTAAGTGTCTTGCCCAAGGACACAACGACACATGGTGTGGGGAACCGAGATTCGAACCGCCAACCTTCCGATCGAGGGACGACTGCCATTACCACTATGCCACGGCCGCCCCTGCCACAAAAATGACACATAGGGTTTGGAGATCTGCCATCATCTCCAAAAAATATGCCAGAACCTTCTTCCCATAACTCGCACTAACGTTTGACAGCTTGCAATCTTCTCAGTTTATTGGTTATTCGCCTCACATTTAAATATGCTCCTCAGCCTAAAGCTGCGAGCGCTTCGGATTGGTTTCTTAAATGTTCTACATAGAACCTGCAGGGTGTTTGACCTCACCTTTCTTAGACTGCTTTGCTTCAAACTTGAAGCAGAGATTCATAATAAAAATGACTTGTAAGGTCTTAACACACACAACTATTACAGTACTGTATATGGGTGTTTAAACAAAATTTAAAGTGTAATTAATACCACATAGGCTGCTGTTTTAAAAGATAAATGTGAAAAGACTTGTTAACAACCCCCTTCTAGTTAGTTTAACTTGTGCACCAAACATGTGTGACTCATTTAATCAAAAATAGATATTTATCTGAGAAAACAACTTTGCTGAAACCTCTAAAGGCACTAACGAACCAAAACTTTTATACAGGTCCAAGTTAAAAATGGTGCAGTTTGTACAGAGCGTCACAACAGCTGCACAAAACAATAACTGCTTAAAAACATTCAAACTTGTGCAAGCATTATGTTTTGCATGGCAGAGTGGCAGTGCAGCTTTGAATATGTTATAATCTTGATTTTACACATTTTGACAGGCTGGTACTGAGCAAAATCTAATTCCATAAATATTGCATGCTAAAACGGCAATCTGATAACACAGCTCAGTGCAGATAAGCAATGATCAAACCTTCAGTGGTGGTTACCAACCACACATATGCAGTGATGGTAATCAAATCTAACCCAGCAGCACAATTGGCTATACCAGAAATATAATAAATCGTTGGGAAAAAAAAAAAGTTGTACTTACTTTCTCTTGAGAATGTTTTTGACAGACAGTGCCTCAGAGGGTCATGGTGATCTGAGTGGGCTTGTGCTCATCTCATCATGAAACACACCTCCCATCACCATTTAAATGGACCATTTGGAGCCGAGCAGCCTTGTAAGCATCTGTCTGTGCTGAATGTTTCTTTTTAGAGGCATTAGTGGTGTCTCTCCTCTCATCTCTAAAAGGCTGAGGTTTATCTGAAATTCCAGCCTTTTATTACATGTATACAGTATCAAGGATGAACAAACTTGCAAATGTGTTTTTTTTTTTCAAATCCTCCTACGCAGCAAATGACTTTTTTTTCCCCTTCAAACTTAAACATTACCTGCCTAATTTCTTTACATAGCTTAAGCATTAAGTGTAGAACCACTAGACTGAGGAACAGCTTCTACCCTGAGGCTGTTAGACTCATGAATCTCTAATCAGGATAATCACTGTGAAGAATCACATCATGTTGCTGCTGATCTGTTTCATGTTGCTGCTGATCTGTTTCAAGTTGCTGCTGATGTTTCATGTTGCTGCTGATCTGTTTCATGTTGCTGTGTTCATTCGTACTCATCTGCTCACACAGACTCATGTTCGTGCTGCTGTCCGGTGTATTGTTTTTATGCTATTAGTGCTTAAGCTATTTTTAGTTTGTGTTTTTCTTAGTTCATATCTTAGATCTTATTACTGTTTTTCTTTTACATTTTATACATTTGTTGGATGTAACTGGGACCCTGTGAACACAATTTCGTTCCACCACATGTAGGCTACCACATGTGGTGCGAATAACAAACAAAGAACCTTGAATCCTTGCATTTGGCATATCTGGCACTTTAATAACACACGACTGAGCAAATGGTTTTCACACACAAAAGAATAACTACAGTAGAAAGTTCCTGGAGAAACTTTGACGGGCAAGGCTGCTGCGGTAGCTGTGGTAGCCATCTTGAATCAAAATGGCTCCAAACGTTATTCAGTTCTAGACATTTATATGCCGATTACTTTCTGTGAGTTTCAAACAAATCCAACAGTGAGTTTCTGTTTTCTTCAGGTGACTTGACAGTAGCAGTTGTGTGAGGACTGTTCTCTTGTTCATTCATTCATTCAACCTTTATTTAAAAAGATAAGTCACATTGAGCCTCAAAGACTCATTTACAAGTGAGATCTGTTGGACAGACAATAAAAGTGGTGAAAAATGACACATAGGGTTTGGAGACAAAAAAAATTCCTAACACATTTTTGATCTCTGTTTGAAGGTCAAAAACGTAGTAATGAAAAAAGTCTTGCAAACAAGCATACAGTATAATGACGCCGACATTATGCAGAGGGCAGGGGGGACTCAAAGGCGGTTTGAGCAGCCAGCTCATAGATCTGTGCACACTCATGGTGGTGGGGGGGGCTGCCAAGGTCGGCCAGAGGCGAGAGTCCTGAAATGATGACAGAATGTTTATTCAGCTGTGCTCCTCTGAAAAGTCAGTGGAGTTCCTCAGTAGCAAGTTTGGGAGGGTGAGAGCATCTGGTTTACAAAACCTCAGGCGTGTTGAGATAAGACGGCCTGTCAAGGCCAGTCGGGGAGCTGAATTTCAGATAAACACAATTGTTTTGGGAACAGCTAGGCAGAACTTAATGACATCTACCTTCGGTCTGTGTCGGTCCACTCGCTTCCGAAAATGTCCAAATTAAAATGACCACACCAATGGAACGTGCCTAAAAAAGCCCCAAGATCTAATCCATCCAGCCAAAAGTCTGGGTTTTCAAGACATGAACCAAGCCATCATGTAAGGCAGGCAGCATGACCAGGTCCAGATTAGCTGCAGACGTCTTCCTTTTATGTTGATAGACCAGAAACCAGCCAAATCCAAAAAGCAGGAACCAGTTATCATTAATCCAATTAAGTATGTGTCCTTGAGATACACAGATGACAGCAGAGATAGACACGTCATCAAGTCTTCCAAGTCAATGAGATATCCAGCTGTGTGCATGCCAACAGGGCAAATCGGCTCGCCAGCCTGTCTTCTCTTTGAAGAAATGTTATCAGTTGTGTTGAGGGACCAACTGACCAAAATTGAAGTCCATAGTGTAATGGAACACCTATGGGTTCTAATTAAACACGTACGGGCACCAATATGTAAGGGATATAATACTTGTCAGTTTGCTGACCAGTACAATATTCCAGAAGAAGTTGGAGCAGGCTTGATCCGACCCAAATTCATTCGCGAGTTCACCCTTTTTCCAGATTAAATTGCTTAAAGCTTCAGTATGTAGCTTTTTTTATGAACATATTTCTTCACTCTGTCACTACCTCCTGACAGACTGATGTTAGCCAGGTAATCTCTGAAAAAAAATTAAAAAAAATATTGTCCCCTTGCTTCTCCAGGTGGTAAATAAGCATTTCTAAAAAGAAAAGGTGACCCGCCATTTTCCAGCCAATAAAAACAGAGTTTGTAACCAGCCAATAAAAACAGAGCTTGAATTTGAATCAGCCAATAAAAACAGAGCTTGAATTTGAAATTCAACAGACCACAAGGGGGCAGAGCCACATATGGCTCTGAGGGGGAGGGATCAGAATGCTTTGCCTGTTGAAAATATTTCTAAGTGCTGCAGTTCTACAGAAACTGCATACTGAACCTTTAACTGTGACTAGACAAAATGTAATTTCACGAGAGACTTCAACTTATGTTGATCCACCAGAAGATAGACTTTTATTGAGAAAATCATAAAAGTACATTAAACATTTGTATCGACCAGTGGTGGGCCTCCGACCGCTAGGTAGCGCTGTTGCGCTAATCCGCTTGTAGCGTTGCTAAATAATCTGTTAGCTTTACAACGGATTGACTAAGTTTTATAATTCATAAGCGGATTTATTCTATTTTTATTTAAAATGCAGTACCGCTTATAACTAATTATCTATCAGTAAAAACGAAATAACGTATTTACGAGCAGCACCGGATGTGGTCCGTCACAAAAAAGCGTCCCCCTCAGTCACTTGGTGTGTGCTCTCTCTATAGCAGTTAGCAGCCAGTGTGTTACTCTGCAGCCTTATTGCTTGTTTTCGAAGAGTCAGACGAAGACTTTTTAACATGGAGGGTGAACTTATGGATGTTTCTCAGGGCCTACGCGACGCGTCTGGATTTAAAAATTGAATTTCGCCACATTAGCACTCTTCAAAATGGCGTCCGCGACAGCCAAAGAAGCCAGGATTTTACAACAAAACACGGTAAAACAATTATTTCTTTGCTGAGAAAAAATATATTTCATAGCTGACGTTATAGCACAAGTTTTTCTGAGCTTGAGAGTTTCACGAAATGGTCAAATCTGCTGGATTAAAAAAAAGTAGTTCACCATTAGGACTCTTCAAGATGGCGTCCGCAGAGCAGCAAACTTACATACTCAGGGAATCACAAGGAACTCAGGAGACAGAGGCAACAGGAGACAATGCCAGGACAATGATAAACACAGAGATACAGACTTATTTTTGATTTGATGTTCATTCATTCATTTTAAAAGAACAATACAAAACAGTTTCATCAGATACAAGGATGAATAGACTTTTAGCTGAATGGATGGATGGATAGACAGTTAGCTGGATGGATGATCTTTAACAAGTTCTAAAATCATTAAAATTTAACCTCAGCTTGTGCCTCTGACCCAACAGAACCTCCTTCAGCAGCAGAACCCTCTGTGGTTCTCTGACTTCATCAGTCTGCAGGACTTCATCAGTCTCTCTCCTGGTTCTGGAGGAGTTCTGACCCACTCTTCTTTCCATTGTTGCTTCAGTTCTTTGAGGTTTCTGCTCTCTGAAGGTTTCAGGTTCAGGTTCTGGACTCTGACTGGGCCGTTGATTTGATTTGATGTTTATTCATTCATTTTAAAAGAACAATACAAAACAGTTTCATCAGATAGAAGAATACAAGTAGGATAAAATGAAAGGAGCAGAAAGAAGATGAAATCTTATTATATCTGCCCCTTATTTATTTCACAGTTTGTTCAACCAATGATAACCTTCAAACTACATCACAAAATGAATAAATCTACTAATTTATCTAACTGTAATACTGTACACAAACACACTAAGCTACATCATATATAGTTTTTGAGCAAGTCCTTTTCGACCTTTTTCTTAAATGTATACAACTCAAACAACTTACTGTATAACAGTTCATGCACCGCTAGTTGGCAGTGTAGTGCAAATATTGCATAACTTGCTGCTACCAATTGTTGAATTTAATTAGCGGATTAGAATTAGCTTCCCCTAATTTTCATAAGACATTAGTGCTTTTGAAATTGCGGACCTAAATAAATTAATTAGTGCTTTAGAAATAGCGGAACTAATTTTTGGATTAGCGTTGCCCACCACTGGTATCGACATTAGCTCTGATTTAATAACTACCGTAGACAAGAATTCAAATTGAAAACAGACAAGTTATGTTTAAACTTCCTGTTGGCACATTTACTTAAAAGATTAATGGCTTAAGAAAAATAAGAATAAGGAGGAAGGAGTGGAATGAAAGCTAAGTTTAACAAAAGTTAATTATTTTGAAATGTGACAGGGTGACATTTTTCCCAAACAAGTCCGGCTGGACTCCTCACATGTTCAGCATACAATCAACGACTCTACCTGGTGACGATACGTCTTTGGAGAGAAGAGCTGAGAGATTTTGTGGACACTTAACGGACTGTGTTGTCCAGTTGACGTCCAGTTGAAAAATCTGTGCGTGTGTGCTGATTCAACGAGCGTGAAGTGCGCCTTTCCTCGGTAGGAACCAGGCCAACGTCCTGACTGGGTTTCAAAATAAAACTTTCAGAAAACAAATTCTTTCAAACAGAAATGAGTGAGTTACAACGATGCTGTGCCGTAACCCTGGCTGATAACGTAGGTCTAATTGACATTTGACCAAAACGTCCACAAACTTCCAGAGAACAAGTTGTTCAGTTTGTTCTCCCTTTCACACCAACGAGTCTACAGGAAGTGTCCCTTTAAGAAGGGGGTGTGACTTAGTCAAATACTTCCTGCTCATTGGTTGTTTACCACTAGAGAGGGAGTGACTTTGCAAGTCAGTGTGTCTGAGTGACAGGTAGGGGCAGACAGGACAGGAAAGAGAAAACGTGCGTCAGAAGATGCAGGTGTGAACAAACCATGAAATCTGTTTTGAGAACAGATTAATTGTTTTGAGAAAGGACGGGAGACAGGAGACAAGTTATGTCTACAACTTTTCCTTCATTCCAAAACACTTCAAACAAACACGAACCGATTGTTCATCAACTTTTAGACATAGTCCTTCTGCATAGAGCATACAGTTTAAAACAAAGTCTAGAAGATCATTCTGACATGTTCTCTTAACTTTGGCATATTTAAAATATACCAGCTTAGTAAATCATACACATACTAAGAATATACTGTTGATTAATTCTGAATTAACACAAATTAAAGAAAGTCTTCTGATTTGTGTCTCTTAATTCAAAATAATTGTAACAAAATAGTGTCCACTTGTCTCCTTCAGAGCTCAAGAAAAGTGTAACACTCAGAGTTTCAGAGAGATGTGAAGAGGTTTTAATCCAGTAACGGACATGAGAGTGCTGTATCACTACAATAGTTATGATTCGGAAGATCTTGAAGAAGAGAGGCTCTCAGACAGTTTCATAGACAAGACAGCAAAAGCAAAGCGGAGACCGAGAGGAGACGTCCCGCCCTTGAGAAGAGCAAGTGTTGAATTCGCTTCCTATGGTGAAATGTAACGTTTTTGTTAGCAAAATATGGGTGTATCTTTGATCTGATCAGGCTAATTATCTACAAAGTACCTTGCCTTGATCAGCATCTGATGCTTATTAACTTGTTTGTGTTTCATCCAGATAGCTTTGTTATGTTTTTTATGTTAGGTTTCATCCAGATAGCTTTGTTAGCATGCTAACTTTGTTAGCATGCTAACTAGCATGCTAACTTTTTTAGCATGCTAACTAGCATGCTAGGCTAGCACCTTATTTTCCTGCCAAATCTCAGGTGTCCCAGGTCACAAGGTACTGATGTTATTTCATATGCTAACAGGTGATGCTAATGCTAAGCTAACATGCTAATGCTATCAACGCTTATCTTTGATCTGATCGGGTTAATTAGCTTACCTGAATTGCTTGCATGTTAAATCAAAATAGCTCCAAACGTTAATCGGTTTCTGTGAGGAGTTGTTGCCCATTCATTTCCTATGAGGAAATATGAGTCAGAGAGAGTCAGGGTTTCTTTATTTGTCGTTCGAATCACATGTGGTACATAAAGTGGAACAAAATTGTGTACACAGGGTCCCAGTTACATCAAACAATAGCAAAAATATAAAGTGTAAAAAGAAACGGTAAATAAGGATCTGAGATAAGCATTGCTCTCCTATGCATTGCAATGGCAGTCCCCAATAATTATAATTAGATTAGCTAGCTAAAGCTAACCCTTTATGCTACCATGTTGCCTCCAGACAGCCTTTTTTTTTCTGAAACATATTTTATTGGTTAGTGCTAACATAGAGGAGTGGAACTCAAATACTAACAATGAAAATAAAAAAATAGTCACATGATCCCCACCAGTCCATTTTGCCTCATTTTTCAGCATATATGAACAGCTCACAGTCCCACATTTTTACTTTAGAAAAAGTGCTTTTTCACTTATTTTCACCCAGATATTCACATGCAAAAATTTTAAATCACCTTCAGTGATGAGTAAAAAAGTTTTCAAAATGGTTACATGACTTGCCGTCACAGAAAATTACAAAAAACTGTGTGTTGCCTCACTGCAATAGTATATCATAAGGCAATAACAGGAAACAAAGTAAGTTTGGAATTCAAGCAGTCTAATAAAAAAAATTGCAACTTAAGAAAATTGCTATGCATATAAAAATACTTATTTCACCTGCTATATATGCACTTGTTCTTATGAAATCAGGAATTGCATCCATGTTTTTTATGGCACTTCAAAAAAAACATAAAGAAAGCTGACACTGCCAGATGATGAGAGTGAGGATGAGGATTCATGTAGTGATGAGGAAGATGAGGTCATAGTGACAACCCAGCAGCGAGATAATCAAAATGAAGATGGAGATGAGGATGAAGAGAGAAGTATGGTAGAAAACGTTGGTTACGTACTGTAACCCCAGATTATATGAATGCAGGCGGAGCCCTTTAAGCCACGCCCCAGTGGGTTTACCCCTGCGCTTCGCGCCAATCACTGAAGACTTCTAGTCCACGCCCACCTGCCGTGGGCCCCGCCTCGGTCTGCTATATATTCTGTTGCTGACCGAGAATCGGCTCCCAATAAGGTAAAAAATTTTCACCAAAAAGAGCCAGGGAGGCCCGGGGCTTAAAGGGCTCTGCCTGCATTCATATAATCTGGGGTTACAGTACGTAACCAACGTTATATTTCATGCAGGCTGTCGCCCTTTAAGCCACGCCCTAGTGGGTTAAAGGCGAAGCAGGATATGGTCCATACCTCACTGGGTCTGACTGGAACCAAAACAACCTGGCAACCGGCACCCCTACTGAAGGGACTAGCAGGTGCGCAACCTGATACTGATGGTGAAACACAACATCAGAAGAAAAACAGAGTCAGCAGCAAGAACCACACGCTCGGCTGACTCAGCTGTACGCTATTGCCCATCAATAAAGACAGAAATGACTGTGTCATTTAATCAATAGTTTTATTGATAATGAAAGTGTTTACTCCGTTGTAACCCTGAGGACAGAATGTGTCAAAGAGGAGCTGGAGACATCTCGCAGATAAAAACAGATGAATAGAGTTACTGACGACCAGGAAGCTGCAGAGCAGATATCCTGTACCGACAGACCGTTGACCAAGGCAGTGGAAGCCGCCATTCCTCGAGTAGAATGAGCTTTAATGCCCTCGGGAGGCTGTAGACCAGCAGAACTGTAAGCCTGGGAGATGGCCTCACACAACCAATGCGACAACCGCTGAGGGGTCAAAGGTTGACCCTGAGAGCCTTCTCTGAAATGTACAAAGAGCTTATCAGATTTACGTATTGCGTCTGTGCGTTCTACATAACATCTGAGAGCTCGGACCGGGCAAAGCAAGTGAAGCTGCTCCTCCTCTGGTTTAGAGTGAGGAGGAAGGCAAACCCGTCCAGTGTGATGATCCTGGACTTGAATGAAGACGTTATGACCTTAGGCGTGAAGGCTGGATTAGGTCTAAGTTCAGCAGAACTCCCATCTCCTTGTATTTTTAAGAAGGAAGGAGAAACAGACAGTCCAGAAAGGTCACTTACTCTTTTAGCTGATGTAAGAGCCAACAACAGAGCCGTTTTAAATGACAGGAACTTTAGTGGAACCTAGAGGCTCAAAAGGATCCTTAGTTAGTGCATTCAACACAGTAACCAGGTCCAGTGTTTCCCCTAGTTAACTTGCCATGGCTGGGTGCTCATCTCATCCATAATTTTTGTTGATGGGGAGGGATGGAGACATGTCTGAGCGAAGCTTGTACCAACAGTTTTTGAGCAGGGGTAGGGAGCTTTCAGCATGAGGGAAGAGGCCCCTTTAGCTTTTTAGCTAGAGAGCCTGTATTTTGTGCAGCTTAGTGCTATGTCAGTGCCGGGTGGGGGGCAAGTTCGGTTTGGTAGGCGGGGTGCTCAGTTCTGTTGGCGGGGTGGGGCACCCCGCTTGTATAATGGTAGGGGAAACACTGAGGTCCCATTGAGGAGCCAAGGACCGTGAAACTGGCCTAAGACGGCGAACACCCCTCAAAAAACGTTTCATTAGGGGATGATTGAACACGGTTCTATCATTAAACCCTTCATGACATGATGAAATTACCGCAGCATATGTTTTAATGGTGCTGAAAGCCAAATTTCTGTCTAGCAATAGTTGTAGGAAAGGTAAAATTGGACCCAGGTGACATGAACATGGGTCCAGATGTCTCTCCACACACCAACGCTGAAAAGCAGCCCATTTTGAAGCGTAAACAGCTATTGTAGACTGTGCACTTGAGCCCTGAATGGTACCAATGACATCTTTAGAGAAACCAAGGTTTTCTAAACGTTGTCGTTCAGCATCCAGGCCCACAGATGCTGACCTATCACCGGAGGGCTCGTTATTGCACCCCCTGCCTGCAGGAGAGCGTAGTCTCTCCAAGGGAGTTTCCAGGAGCGGCCTGACAGATGCTGCAGGACCGGAAACCATGGAGCGTTCATGCGCTCTGGAGCGATCAGAATGACTGGCACTCCCTCCTCTCGTACTCTTTCCAACAGTGTGGATAGCAGAGGAACAGGAGGGAAAGCATAACTCAATATCTTCGGCCATGGTTTGTGAGCAAACGCGTCCACCCCCAATGGTGGGGTGTCGAGGGTACTCAGGGAGAAGAACAGGGGGCACTGTGAACTCTCGCGTCGCGAACAAGTCCACCTCGGCCCTCCCGAACCTGGACCAGATTTGAGACACCAGGTCCAGGTGTAACGTCCAATCTCTGTCCAGAGGCCCTCCTCTCGACATGATATCGGCACCTCTGTTTAGCACACCTGGGATGTAAACAGCCCTCAGTGATCTGAGGTGAACGTGAGCCCAGCAAAGCAGTTCCTTGGCTGTTTTCAACAGCTGGGCTGAGCGAACCCCGTCCTCGCGGTTTATGTAAGCTGCGGCTGTTATGTTGTCCGTGTGCACGAGGACATCCTGATGATGGAGCATGTGCACAAAGTGTTTCAGAACTTTGTGTACTGTTAACAACTCCAACACGTTTATGTGGAGAGACGTGCCGGGTGGCCACGTCCCGCCCACTGTGCGAGACTGACATGTCCCCCCACCAACCGGAAAGAGAGGCATCGGTAAAGACTGTCCTTCGTGACGTCACTTTGCTCAGGGAAACCCCCTCTGACAGGGTTCTGGGATTTCCCCAGAACTCCAGGTCTGTCCTCACAGACTGGGGAACCGTGAGCTGGCGCCTTTTGTGGCGTGCAGGGTCTATTCTCTGACGAATAAACCACCTCTGCAACTTCCGCATGTTCAATAAACCGAGTTTCACCACCGTGTGGCCTGCGGCCATCATCCCTAACAGCCGCATAATTGTGATCGCCGACACCGTGTTGCGCGGCTTGACGCGGTGGAGGAGTGACGTCAGCGAATCTATTCTCTGGTTCGACAGAACCGCTTTCATTGTTATCGAGCATAAGTTGACTCCCAGAAAAAGTATCTGTTGAGCTGGTGAAACAGAACTTTTCTCCCAATTTATGGCGAAGCCTAAACTGGTCAGATGACTCACCAAAATCTCCGTCTGTGTAGCTGCCTCCATCTTGGATCGAGACAGAAGCAACAGATCATTGATGTAATACATGATTCGGAAGCCCCTCGAACGCAGCGGCTGTAACGCTGCTTCGATGACCTTGTAAAAGTCTGTGACGCAAGCGCGTACCTGAAAGGTAGGCGATTGAACTCGTAACAGGTTCCCTGAAAGGCAAACCTGAGGAACTTCCTGTGTTTCGGGACGATCGGTATATGGAAGTAAGGGTCTCTGAGATCGATTGATACAAACCAATCCCCTGACGTCACGTTTTCGAGGACGCGCTTCAACGGAAAGGGACGTTTCATAATGTAGTCGTTGAAAAAAGACAGATCTAAAATCAGCCTGAGACTTCCTGATTTCTTTGGAACAAGAAAATATTTTGAATAAAACCCATTCATTTCCTCGTCGGGAGGGACCCCGGAAATGACGTGTTTCGCCAAAAGTTCCTGTAGTTCCAATCTTAGCACCGCCTCCTGTGCAGGAGAGGAGAGTTTCGTCTCCAAAACTCGTTGAATCTGGGTGGCATCATCGCAAACTGCAGAGTGTAACCGTCGCGAACCAGACGCCGTAACCATTTGTTCAGAGAGCAAGTTTGCAGCCAAACCGCTCTGTGATCTGTCAAGTGGGAAGGCATCTTGTTCTGCTGCCTGAGTAGACATAACCTGGCCTCTACCGCCGCCAAGTGGACAGAGTCCGCGTTGGCCCAAGGGAGGCCGGTCTGAAAAGGGATGTTTACTGCATGTCGCCTCACGGGTGCAGCACTGACACACGTTTGACTCGTGTGAGCATGAGAAACGTCTTTTTTGAGACGGGTCAGTGATATTACCTGTTGCTTGAGTCGTTGTAGAAAAAGACAGAAATGTCCTGGCTGGAACTAAATTGTCCAGGCCAGGCTCATGACAGTTAACTGTGTTAACAAAAGCAGATGTTTGTCTGACATGACTGTGCAATGCATCGCTCTGTGCCTGCAGACATTCACGTACACATGCCCCCGTCTTCGTACGGGAAGGCGGGCTGGAGTGGTTACAGGGGGAACATCGAAACCACTCGTAGCTCGGCTTTGTGTGAAAGAATGTGCTTTGTTTGTATCGCACGAACCTGGAGATGCGTTCACGGACCTCAGAAAAGAGGAAACCAGCATGTCTGAATAAAAAACACTGTTTTCAAAGACAGATTCTTTATTTTCAGAAGCCAAAACATTGCAGAACACATCCCCTGCACACCGTCATTTTTTTCATAATGTCCCGCTTTGCACCCTGGTGCCGGCGTCTGCTGGCGACCCCTGCCTCTGGAGCTCCCAGCCCGCTGGTAATAGGGAGCCGGGTGTCATGGAGCTGGTATGTGCGACACAGTGAAGGTCTTTGACGGGGATGCAAGTCTCTGCGCGCTACGGTACGCCTTGCTCTGCTCCGTGCTCGAGGGCGTCCGTGGACGAGCGTAGCTGCTCGAACACAGCCTGGTAGTGTTTGCCGAACAGACCCAGCGTGGAAATCGGTCCCTCCAAAAGCTGCCGCTTGATCTCCTCTGTGATGGTGGGGCACAGCTTGAGCCACACCTGACGTTGGAGCAGCGTAGCCCACGCTGTGATCCGCGCAGAGCAGGTCGCCAGTGCCCCGCACAGGTTGGTGATGGCGTCCAGAGCTGCTCCTGCGTTCTCGTGCGTCGGCTCCCGCCCGACTCCGAGCGCGAGAAGCGCGATGTTATTTGCCGTGGCACCAACCTGCGAAGTACACTTGTGGATGTGGTCCTACATCTTTGTAGAGAACTGATCTGCAGGTGTGGGTGGTGACGCGGGTTTTCCCACAAGTTTCGCGGCTTTTAGGCAAAAAACCGCAGACAAACTTTGCTCCAGTGGTGGAACCGGGGGAAAGGTCTGGTCCGTCAGTCCCTGGACCTTTGTCACCGGCACAAATGAGGAGACAGGCGCCCTCATTTTTAGCGGTTCACGTCCTTCAGCCTGCAGCAAAGAGAGGATGTCCGGGACGCACGGCCAGATCATCTGCGCCTGGTTCACAGGCTTCGCAGCGAACCGTCCCGCCAGGAGTGGTGTCACAGACGTCTGTGTGGTGCATTCAGGGACTGTCATGCCGCATGTACCCGCTGCCCACCTGATGATGTCCGGCAGCGCGTTGGCCAGGTTGAAGAGAGGACCTGGCTCGACCGTGTCGGGGTCCGTTAGTCCTACGCCCTCAGGAGACGGTGCCCTGCTGCTGCACGACTCCACATCAAAGAGCTGGCGGGTCACTGGATCGTGGTCCGCTGACGGGCCAGCTGGCATCTGGGTGGACGTGGCGGCCATGCCGACCACGGCTGCTTCCTCGGTGGGGGGTATTGTCGGTTCCACGCACTTCAATAGAAGTGGGGCAACACGACTGCTAGCTCCTTCCTGCTGGGGAATGAAGGGTGAGACCGGTCCCGAACCCCCAGCGGGGGAGAGACCGGCCTCGCTAGCTACCCCCGTGGACGCGTAGTCCGTCTCCTCCAGGAGCCACAGAGGGGGCGGAGCGACCACCATCGGCCGAGCCTCCGCTGCCGTCCGGGCAGTGAGGTCGAACCGGCGCTGCCTCTCGTCCAGAGGCAGGAACTGGCAGGAGGGACACTCGGGAGTCTGGACCATCGCCTCCTACGCATGTTCAAATCCGAGACACATCTCGCAGCCAAGATGTAAGTCGGCCTGCAGCATGAAACCGGTCTTGCATCCTGGGCACTTCTTGATGGATCTTCTGGTATCCATGAGTGGTAGAAATCTTCTAAATCGGCGTGAAAAATTTTTGGGAGCCGATTCTCGGTCAGCAACAGAATAAATAGCAGACCGAGGCAGGGCCCACGGCAGGTGGGCGTGGACTAGAAGTCTTGAGTGATTGGCGCGAAGCGCAGGGGTAAACCCACTAGGGCGTGGCTTAAAGGGCGATAGCCTGCATGAAATATAATCAACAGCAAGCAGATTGGAGAGAATGAGGAACTATAGAAAATGAAGGTAACGTAGACAGAGTCAGAGATTCAGAGAGTCTTTATTGTCATTTGCATCTGCAATAACCACAGCTGTTTTTGACCAATTTGACCTGGTTTCACTGCCTAACCTCACCAAGGTGGTTCAGCAGATGAAACCAACTAACTGTTCTCTGGACATCATTCCCTCTAAAATGTTCAAACAATCCTTTGATGTAATTGGTCCTTGTGTTTTGTCATTTATTAACAGCTGTCTATCTTCAGGTTTTGTGCCATCTGCTTTCAAACATGCTGTGGTCAGGCCTCTTCTCAAAAAACCAGGCCTAGATCCTACAGCTCTCTCTAATTTCAGACCAGTTTCCCATCTGTCATTTCTATCAAAGGTCCTAGAAAAGATTGTTTTTATTCAACTTCAATCTTTTCTAGAGCTCAACAACCTGTTTGAAAAATTTCAGTCAGGTTTTCGAGCTCGTCACAGCACTGAATCTGCACTGCTCAAAGTACAGAATGACATTCTTCTGTCCCTGGATGCAAAAAACCCTGCACTGCTGGTGATGTTAGACCTCTCAGCAGCTTTTGACACCGTCGACCATCAGGTACTAATCAACCGCTTGTCTCAGCAGGTTGGCCTCCAGGGAGCTGTGCTTGAGTGGTTCAAATCTTACCTGTCTGGGAGAACTTTTTCTGTCATGATAGGCGATCTGTCCTCCTCTTCATCAACCCCTCTGACCTCTGGCGTACCACAGGGATCTATTCTAGGGCCAGTCCTCTTCTCTCTTTACATGCTGCCATTAGGATCAATCATTGCACGTCATAACCTGTCTTTTCACATGTATGCAGACGATTTACAAATCTATCTGCCAGTCACTCCCAACCCCTCACTCAGTTCAAACACTCTTGTCAACTGCTTAAATGACATTAAGCACTGGCTCTCTCAAAACTTCCTCCACCTAAACACAGATAAAACTGAATGCATTTTATTTGGTGCACCTGATGACACCAACAACATCCTTCCCAGTCCCAGTTTTGGTTTTCCCCTCCCCCACTTCAACCCGGTGGTCAGAAATCTTGGAGTGCAGCTTGACTCCAACCTAAAGCTTGATAAACAGATCAGTTCTGTTGTCAAGACCAGCTTTTTTCAGCTCCGTCTGCTCTCTAAAGTAAAGTCATTTCTCAGCCGTGATGATCTAGAGAAGGCCATCCATGCCTTTGTGACCTCCAGACTTGATTATTGTAATGCTTTGTATGTTGGTATTAATCAATCCTCCATCTCCCGTTTACAGCTTGTACAGAACTCTGCCGCGCGCTTTTTGACCAACACACGAAAATATGAACACATCACTCCTGTCCTGTCCTCTCTACACTGGCTCCCGGTTCAGTTCAGGATACAGTTCAAGCTGCTCCTGTTTGTTTTCAAAGCTCTGAATGGACTTGCTCCTCTGTACATCTCAGAACTTTTGAAAGCCCATCAGCCCGGCAGAGCTTTACGCTCTGCCAGTCAACACCTGCTGGAGGTGCCTCGCTCAAGGTACAAACAATGGGGAGACCGGTCATTTTCTGTTGCCGGCCCAAAAGCCTGGAACAGCCTCCCCCTTGAGCTGCGTGCCACCTCTGATCTGACTCTGTTCAAAACCAGACTGAAGACCCACTTGTTCAAAAAAGCTTTCAGTGTGTAACTTTTATTACTTTTGGTATTTTAGTATGTAGCATTTTTTATTTCCATTGCCTTTTTATTTCCACTTGTTCAAAAAAGCTTTCAGTGTGTAACTTTTATTACTTTTGGTATTTTAGTATGTAGCATTTTTATTTCCATTGCCTTCTTTTATTGCTGTTGTTTCTTATTCTATTTTCATTGATTTATTGTTCCAGTTTATTCATCTTTTTATCCTGTTAAGCACCTTGGTCAATGCAAGGCATTGTAGGAAGGTGCTATACAAATAAAGTTTATTATTATTATTATTATTATTATTATTATTATTTACACCACATGTGGTACATGTGATGAAAACGAGATTATGTACACGGGGTCCCAGTTACATCCAACAACAAATGCAAGAGAAAAACAGTAATAACATCTAGAATTAACTAAGAGAAACATCAACTAGTAATACACTAAGCCCTAATGTAGTAGAAAAACATCATTATAAACAGCAGCACGAACAGAGTCAGAGTCAGAGTCAGAGTCAGAGAGAATTTATTGTCATTTGCACCGCATGTAGTACATGTGTTGAAAACGAGATTATGTACACAGGGTCCCAGTTACATCCAACAACAAATGCAAGAGAAATACAATAATAACATCTAGGATTAACTAAGAGAGACATCACATCAGCTAGTAATACACTAAGCCCTAATGTAGTAGAAAAACATCATTATAAACAGCAGCACGAACATGAGCAGATGGTCACAGATGAACGCAGCAACAAGAAACAGATCAGTACAGTATCAGTATGATGTGACATTTTGCAGTGCTGTATGAGCAGATGGTCACAGATGAACACAGCAACAAGAAAACAGATCAGCATCAGCATGATGTGATATTTTGCAGTGTTTATTCTTATTATTTATTTATTCATGAGTCTAACAGCCTCAGGGTAGAAGCTGTTCCTCAGTCTAGTGGTTCTACATTTGATGCTCCTCAACCTCCGTCCTGAGGGGAGTGGGGCAAAGAGTGAGTGTGCTGGGTGAGTGAGGTCTTTCATGATGCAGGTGGCTCTTTTCCTGCATCTGGAGGTGTAAATGTCTGTGATGGTGGGGAGACTGACTCCAACAGACTTCTGTGCAGCCTTCACCACTCTCTGTAGAGCTTTCCTCTCTGCAACTGTGCAGCCTCCATGCCACACATTGATGCTGGAGCACAGGATGCTCTCCACTGCACACCTGTAGAAGGAGGTGAGGACTGGGCTGCTCAGACCAGCTCGTCTCAGCCGTCTGAGGAAGTAGAGTCTCTGATGACCTTTCTTGATCAGGCTGGTGGTGTTGTTGCTCCAGCTGAGGTTATCATTCAAGTGTACACCCAAGTATTTGTAGCTGGAGACCACTTCCACTGCAGATCCACTTATGTTCAGTGGGGTGTGGGTGTGTATGTTCCTTCTGAAGTCCACAATCATCTCCTTTGTCTTCTTCACATTCATGTGAAGGTTATTCTCTTTGCACCAGCTCTCCAGGTGTTCCACCTCCTGTCTGTAGCTGGACTCATCATTGTTTGTGATGCATCCCACCACAACTGTATCATCTGCAAACTTAACAATATGACAGCCTGGATGTGTGGCTGTACAATCATATGTGAGCAGAGTGAACAGAAGAGGGCTCAGCACACATCCTTGAGGAGAGCCAGTGCTGAGGGTAATGGTGGAGGAGGAGAAGTTGTGGATCTTCACGGACTGTGGTCTGTTTGTTAAGAAGTCTAAGACCCAGTTACAAACGGAGGGGCTTAGTCCAAGTGTGGATAGTTTGTCTATCAGAGTTTGGGGGATCATGGTGTTGAAGGCAGATGTGAAGTCCACAAAGAGCAGACGCACGTATGAGTCCTTCTGATCCAGGTGGGTGAGAGCAATGTGGACCACAGAGGAGATGGCGTCCTCTGTTGATTGGTTCGCGCGGTATGCATACTGATGAGAATCCTCGTTGATGTTGACGGTTGCAGGTAGCAGGCTTGATTAGAGTTTAATGATTGCTAAATTCATAGCAGTGATAGCACTTTGAGATTTTTATTAATGAAAAGTGCGGTATAAATTGAATTTATTATTATTATTATTAGCAGTACATGCAATTTGTAATGTTTGCTTTGTGATCAAAATGGTTGTTTATTAAAGATCTGCCAGCATAAATATATTCAAGCTAGGAATTTGGAGCAGATCAATTGCAGGACAATCCTTCCAAAATGCTGGGGTTACAAAATCAGTGTTCACTGCAGTGGCATCGTACAACATTGAGGTTGTGAAAAAGAGAGTCCAAGAAGGATGCATGGAGAAAAGTTTCAGGAGTGATTTGAAACAAAAGGGGTGGCAGCAAAAGAAAAGTTTACAAGATAGTGGTGAGACCAGCTATGTCGTATATGGTCTGGAGACAAAGACATGGACAAAAGACAGGAGAAAGAACTGGAAATGGCAGAATGACAAGGATGGATAAGATGAGGAATGAGATCATCAGAGGTACAGCACAGGTTGAACAACTGGGAGATAAAGTTATGGAGGCTAGACTGAGATGGTTTGGACATGTCCAGAGGAGGGACAGTGGGTATATTGGTAGAAGGATGTTAGAAATGCAGCTGCCAGGAAAAGACAACAAGGAGATATAGGGATGCAGTTAGAGAGGAATAGAGGTGGAGTGAGGACAGAGGATGCAAAGGACAGAGATGGAGGAGGATGACTCGCTGTGGTGACACTTGAAGAGGGAAAGGTCAAAAGAAGAATAGAAAGTAACCCTGACAGAGCAACAAACTGCTGTCACTGTTGTGAAGACACTTCTCCACCCTCCAAAAGGACTCCTGTCGAGATGATTACCCCTCCACGGTTGAAGTAGGTCTTTTTTAACCACGAAAATTGTGGCAGTTAAATTAAGAGATGGAAATCAAGCTAGGTCATAGATTAAATCAGCTGAGGAGGTTTTACAAATGTACTCAACTGTGACTGTTCCATTGCCATGCAACAGATGATGCTCAGCAAATTGAAAAATGTGTGGAAGACAAATAAGTCACACTTAAAACTGTTTAAATAACATTTCAAAGGCTAAACACATTCAATTACTTTAAATCATTATCAGCTCTTAGGTAAATTCCAAAAAGTTCATTATGTTTAATTTAAAGCAAATCCTTTAAAATCCCACAAGGTAGATTTGTTTTGGATGTTGAAAAGTTACTTTTGAAACGTTATCAAAAAGATAGCATACCTGTTTTTATTTTTTAGGTATATTTATATTAAGCTGTGAAAATAAAGCAATATGAAAATGTTTTTTAATAAATTCATCGTCACCAAGTCGCCGTGAGCCTCTTAAGAGTGATGTGATTAGGACCACCTAATTCAAACTGCCTAGTCAGGCACAACAAATCCTTTTTGGTTCTTATCATAACCCTTTTTTCACAGTGTTAATAACGCAGTCCATGCTAGAGCGGAACCAGCGCATGTAGTTACCACGCATGAGTAAGCCTACCATAATAGAAAAATGGTTGGTGTTCATTTATTTTTATTTTTTGGGGTATGTACATTTTTGCAAAGTTATAAACACCTAAATATTTCCTTTATGTTTTATCATAAGACTCAAATTTAAACAGGAAATTAATAAATGATTGCCTTTCCCATGATGTGCATATTAACTTAATGAAAGCCTTGTTGTTTACGACAATCTAAAACCTGTCAGTGTTATCTGCAGCCAGAGGGCCCACATAGCTCAGGTAAATTCTGTTTTGTACTTATTTTTATCAGAAAAGACGAAGTCCTGTCACTGGATGTTATCTGGGTTTACTATATTGAAAATGCCACAGACATATTGTTTGTGTTCCCCACCGAGGAGATGCGTAAAATACAATCTGAAAACAAAGGCAAAGCAGTCATGTTCTTTTACAACAGTCACACTCCCCAAAAACACATTCTCATTTTGTGAGAAACAGGAAATATATATATTTTACTTTAAACAGGCGTGTTTGATTGATTCATATTTAGGCATTATACTCTGGTTTTGCAAAAGTATGGATAGTAATATATTATGCATCTTAGTAATACACCTAGTGTGAATGCTTATGAAGCATTTACACTGTTGTGATCCGTTTTTCTTCCGTACATTTTTCGGCACAATTCTTGTCTCAGTTTTCAAACTATTTCAACAAACAATATATCAAAATGTTCAGCTTGTTCAGAATAATCCTGCTATGACTTTGGTATTGGTGCAATGCTTTTTAAAATATTTAGCCTTTTCTGCTTTTTTTTTTTTTTCATAAAAAATGAATTGAGCTCATTTTACATCCTTCACATCTTTAGATGTGTTTATATTTTACTGCTGCTTTCACATTTTGTTCTGGTTCAGCTTCTTTCAGCTTCCTTGTGCAAATTTTAACTTTTCCCAGCTAATTTCATCTGTTTTTTTCCAGCTCTTTTGAGCTCCTTTCAGGATCTTTATGCTAACTACAACAGTTTTGTGCTTCTTCTTACTTCTTTCTTCAAATTTCAGCTTGTTGTGCCCCTTTCAGCATACTTTTTGCAAGTTTCAGCTTTTTCTGCTATTTCAGCTATAGCAGCTGTTTAGCTTTTTCAGCTAATTTCACTTTTGTTGCACTCATTTCAACCTTTTTTTTGCCAAATTCAGCAAAAATGTGCACTCTCCACTTCCTTCTGGTACTTTAAGCTTCATTCTGCCTTTTTAGCTACTGTTCAGCTGTTGTTGCTTTTTTTTAATCATTTCAGATTTTTATGGTAATTTCCTCTTATTTTGCGCTCTTTCCTGCTTCTTTCAGCAAACATTTTCTTTCTGCTTTCTTCTGATAATTTAAGCTTGTTCTACCTTTTCAGAGTCAGACAGTCAGAGTCAGAGAGTCTTTATTGTCATTTGCACCGCATGTGGTACATGTGATGAAAACGAGATTATGTACACGGGGTCCCAGTTACATTTTAGTTTAGCTAATTTTAGTTGTTTTCAGATCAATTCAAGTTTTTCATATTAATTTCTGCTACTTTCAGCCTAATTAAATTAGTTCAGCTAATTTCAACTTGTTACGCTCCTTTCAGCTTATTCTAGTTAGTTTCTACTAGCTAGTTTCAGTAGTTTCAGCTACTATTTAGCTGTTTTTATGCTAATATTATCTTTTTCAGGTAATTCCACATTTTTTGCACTACCGGTAATTTTTTTTTGTGTGCGTTCTTTCTGCTTTCCCCTGTTGATTTACACTTGTTTTACATTGTCAGTTAGGTTTCAGCATGTTTTTATTTTTACTCATTTCAGCAATTAATTTTTTAATATGAAATGAATAAAATTATACTACTACTACTACTAAAGTTCTTCTGCAATAAGCGTTTGCACTGCATTTTTACAGGAAATGCAATTTCTCTAGCTATAATTCTCTTGAGTCCACATAAATATTTGCTGCTATTTAAACTCATATGTTAAAGGAGCAAAAAGTAATATCTAGTTCTTGTTGGGTCTGAAAGGTGCTCAGTGAGAGAAACGACTTCCTGGTCAGTGCAGCAATAGTCTAATTAGTCGCATAGCAGGTGTTACGTAAGGTAATGTATCATTTATGCAATTTTATTTTTTTCCGAACACCTTTCAACAGTGATGCATGGTACTGTGAAGCCTCGGTATAATTAACAATTCTTTCCCAAAACAAACAATGCTTATCTATAATTATATCTGTGCTATGTGCCTATCCATTATGTTTTGTTTGAACAAACACATTATGATACGCATTACAACTTCATTTCATTGTCAAATTATATAATTTGTTTACTTCCAGATTGCTTTATAAACGATCACAATACTGAATTGGTGCCCCCTCAGATTTTTTTCCTAACGATTTTACAGCTTGATAGGTACAAATAGGCTGTGATGTGACACTAACGCCTCTAAACCATTGTGTTGTGTATAGATGAGTTGAGAATACCCCCTTTCTCTTTTAGCCTACCAGTGTGGAGGAGAGTGAAAACAGTCAGCATGAGATTGAGCAGTAGGATCACAAACAGCTTCAAATTAGAATAGTGATGTTGCAGGGGATGCGCGAGAGCTCCAGCACGTCTGAGAGAAACTGGAGTGGATTTAAAATAGGTGGGGAAAGAAATGGGGTGCTGTCAAAAGCTTGCTTCTAGGGAAACAAACATCAGTTGTTACAGTGCCACTGTGTGATTGTGTACCTCCTGAGGAGGGTTGTGAGACACTCACAAACTGATATCCTTGGAAATTACACTGCTTGGCTCTAACAGGAAGCAATTCATCTGAAAAAGTGGTTAAAGTAGGCACAAAAAAAATGCTTTGCTGTGTACAAAGCTGTAATTCAGCTGGATTCATTTGCAGACACATATAACCACCGCTGCCCCGCCACCCCATCTCCAGTGTTTCCTCTTTCACAGAAATAGGTTCGTCCTGTCTGACTGGATGAGAAGAAACATGTCTGGTTATGTGCACGCTGAATGAATTTGCGATGCACCCTCCACAGAATTAATGGCCCAGATTCGCGACATCTCGTTGGGTTCGCTATTTATATGGGTCCATACAACGCCCTAAAAGCTCAGACCTACAAAAGAGATGAAGAGGCTGTGGATGTTTTCAGCCACAACTAAGCCAAATCCAGGCAACGTCAAGCCTTTCTTTAAGGCATTCCATAGATCATGACTGGCAAATTGCGGTATTAGGCAAAGTAATTGTCCTCAGGTGTTGTGAACAGTCCAAGCTTATTCTCCATCCCGTGATTCCCAACTGTGGGGATTAGGCTCAGAGGCTTTTCCCCTGATGGAAGGAGAGGAAAAGCACTAAGTATGTGTAGCCAATCAGCTTTCTGCATTGCTTCCGCCTCTTGTCCCTTTTGGGCCACCAGATCCAGGAAAAGAGACGCACCCACCCTCCACCCCCTCAGGACCTGTAATACCTGCATGCCACAATGCTGCAGCAGCCAAACTCAATCCCACCATGTCTCACACACAACAATCCCAGGCCTGGGAGCAGCCTCCATCTCCTCACTGAAGCTCTTTAGAGCCCCCTGCTGTGCTGATGTAATGCAGCATCGTTCAAAAACTGCACATTTACCAAAAACAGCTGTGCTGCTTTGCTTAAATTAGCAAGATGTTTTCTGAGCTCTGTTACTGCTGAATAAATATATTTCACACATATGTAATTTTAAACTGCTGCCTCAGCTTTCTGTAAAGATAATTATTAATTAATCCTTAATTGTGTTCTTTTTGCTGAAGACACTACTTTCTTTTGTGCGGGCATAGACTTGGAAGAAATGTTTGAGTTGATAAATATTGAATTTGTTAAAATACAATATTGGTTTAAATTAAATAAGTTATCATTGAACCTGGAAAAAAACAATTATATGATTTTTAGTAAGACAAAGATAACTGTTGATGTTCCTTACTGTATAAGATTGATGGCTCTGAGATATGTAGGGTAAGGGAGGTGAAGTTTTTGGGTGTAATTAATGATGATAGGTTGTCATAGAAACAACATATAAATTCTGTAAAAACTAAAATATCTAGATCTATTGCAGTGCTGTATAGAGTTAGAGATCTATTAAATGATAAAGCAATGTATTTGTTGTACAATACGATTATAATCCCGCATTTAATTTATTGTGTTGAGGTTTGGGGTACAGCGTGCAAAACTATAACTACCGGTAAGCCCATTTTTATTTTACAGATAAGAGCTACAACAGTTTAAAGATCATCACTAGAAAGCATTATTACCATCCATCAAATATTTTGTTTTGCAAATTGAAATTACTGAAATTTTGTGATCTGGTTGACTATAATATTATTTTAATACTACAAGGCTCAGAACTTCACATTACCCTCAAATATCCAAACGTTTTTTGTAAAAAGACAGAGTACTGTACTTACAATCTTAAGGGAACAGATGTTTTTGTTATGCCACAACTTAGAACTAGTTTAAAGAGTAGGTCTACTTTAATTTATGGAATAGGTCTATGGAATGGTTTAGAAAATGATATTAAAGTTGCAAACACAAACTTTGTTAAGGAAAATGAATGAAATTAGGTTTCTGGAAAAATATATATAAATTGGTTTGTATCCAAATTTATGTATACATGTAGTAAAGTATGATGAGTTATTTATTGTGTATTTTTTTTGTGGATTACTGTTGTTTGAATTGATTGTTTGAATTACTTTTGTTAAATGGTAAAAGGAGCTTATTTATATAGCGCTTTCCAGCCCCCTGTGAGGAGCCCCAAAGCGCTTTACAATACCAGCCACCCACCCATTCATTCAGACATTCATACACCGGTAGTGGTAGCCTGCCTTGCAAGGCGCCATCCAGACCTACCGGGAGCAACTCGGGGTTAAGTGTCTTGCCCAGGGACACAACGACACATGGTGGGTGGATGCGGGATTCGAACCTCCAACCTTCCGATCAGGGGTCGACTGCCATTACCACTACACCACGGCCGCCCCGTAAAGAAGGGGTAGACTTAATAAGATTTTATCTTCTACTGCTTCCTTTCATTTCATGTACTGTTTTTTTTTACGTGGAATTGTAAATAGTTTTTTTGTGTTCTTTTAAAATTTTGAAATTAATACATTAAAAAAATAAAAAATAATGTACAAATAGAACTACTTATTGTACTGATATAGATACATTTAATTGATTTAAAGTCTATAAATAAGTTTAACTGATAAATGTCATATATATTTTGTGTCCTGGGGCTCTTTAAGGCTACACTTGAAGTAAAATGTTAATGGCGAGTGGAAATTAAACATTTTACGCATCCTTTTTTCCAGTCGTCGTATAAATTTGCTGTTGCAGGTCTAAAGACAATCGGTCTGTACAACAGCCTTGAGCTGTCAACTTGCTCAGAAGGTTCAGAGTACCGGTACTTGTGTATGCATGACAGGTCAAACATCTTCCATCACTGTAAATCTGATTTTATAGTAGAGCTTTTATGGCAACTTAATTAAGAATACAAAGGCCACAGGTCCTGACTTTGCATTTTGAATGCAGGCTTTAATGGTGTCTCGGAACCGCTGCTCAAATTATAGCTGCCTCTTTATTGGATGGGTGCCTGTCACGGATGATTTACATTCTGCGTATCAAATCGGCCATCTCAAGGAGAAAACAGCATCACGGGAAATGACCGAGGACCCATTCTCCATGCATGCTTATTAAACAGTGGAACTGTTGTCTTTGGTGACCCTGCAGAGCAGCAGCCAGCAAAATGTTCTCCAGCGACAGCAACACGACTAAACTACTGTTTGTAATAAATCTTTGGAACAGTTTCACAGACAGCAGAAATGCATTACTGTTTATATGGAAGCTTATGACACATACAGACTGCTGTGCAGTTATAAATATGCAAATCTTTGATCGCTTTGCTGCTATTTAGGACATATAATTTTCAATTTGGGGGCAGAATTTATTTTTAAGAGGGCACATGTACAGAGGTTCTCAAACTTTTGAGTTTCAGGGACCTCTTACAGGAGGAAAGTATCAGGGACTCCCTCATAACAACGGTGCCAGGGATCCGTTTGAGAACCACCGTTTTAGTTTTTTTTTTTTTTTAAAGAAAGTCTATCATCGTTGAATTTGCGGAACATAAAAAGTTTATTTGATGTTTTAGTTTTATTTTATACCAGGAGTTCTTTAGTCTTCCGAGAGCTTTTCAAAGTACTTTTGTCTCCATGACAACTTGTCAGTTAGTATTCAAAGCATCAAAACGTGTTCGTCGTCTTCCTTTCATTTGCAGAGATTTACCGGAGCCGGTTCATTATGATAATTTTTGTCATTAAATGGGAACAGATTAAGAGACACACTACCTCTTTCAAACATTATACAGTAGGGAGTTTTGCTAGAACCCGTTTTCCCTACAAGGATTTGGGTGTTATAATTAGATGCAGGGAAACAAAAAAAAAAAAAAAAGACCAAATCTTGAAAGTAATGAAAGTAGGCAGCTCAGCAGTCAGACTTTGCATTCTGATAATACAGCTGCATCACTGGTGACAAGTTCGTAAAGGCCACGTTTGATCCTCTACTTTAAAATTGATGAAGACTGTTGGCACAGGCTACATGCAAGTTAACCTCATAGGGGAACTCGCAGATGGTTCTGTGACGTGGGCTGAGAGCAAAGCAGCTGAGTGATGTAAAATTAGAGCCATCTATGATTTTCTATACACTATCACATTTTTAAAGACCAATACTGTATAGCTCCACTGATAGGGAGCGTTGTGTTGTTCCCTGGCTGTTTTACCTCTGCTTACATCTGCTTTCATTAGAGGCAAATAAATATGGCCAGAAGTGACAGCAATATTAAAAGTATAATAAAGGTCAATGCAGATCACCCACCGCCTAGCTTTAAACAAAGATAGACCCTTCCATTTTATGATTGTACTGTATTGTATTTTATGATTGTGTGTACAGCACTTTGGTCCTGTTGGGTGCATAAAGTGCTCTATAAATAAAGTTGGTATGGTATGGTAAAGATCTTGCGCAATCCGTTAGCGCTTAGAACACCTATTTGGGATGAGTCTCAGCTACTGCCACGCCAAATCTTAGCTCAGCATCAGGATAACAGACAGAGTTATTGCTATTTTTGTTGTTGGCTAAGGTTGATTAGCTGTAGCAGCCTTCGTGAATGGAGTTCAAACCAAAACGTAATCAGTTGATGCACCTTTACTTTCTAAGTTTCAGTAAAAACCATCTGGAGACCAAACAGTACACACAGGTCTAAATATCAAACCTGAAAATCAGTCAGGCTCAATGTAGCAAACAAGAAATAATCCTGCAGTCGTGCTACACTTCAGCACCTCGGTAAGTCTTGGCAAGGATGCATTTCAACCGCTCGGCATGTGACCGAGGAACAGTTCCATTATAATCATCTTGATTCATAACCCCCTCATTAGATAATTAAGCTAATTTATTCTCACTTGAAAGCACAAATGAGACATAGCCTTGAGAGCACCACAGATCAAAAACACTTTTTTGTTTATTTTCAGCTGAAGGAGCTTCGATCGTGATAGAACATTGTGATTAAAGGGGACCACACATGCAAAATTCACTTTTTAATGTTTTTTTACTAAACTTTGGGTATTTACTTCATAAAAAAACAGTCCTTGTGCCAAAAAAATGCACCCAGTGGTTTATTTACTCTAAGTAGATTTATTTATTTTTGATAAATACACCAGGATTCACACTTCCTGCATTTATTGACGTCACAAGCCGCCAGCCAATCAGATCAAACCTGAGTCCAGCCCCTCACCTAGCAACCCCTGGTTAGGCTCAACCCACTTCTGTATTAAACACATGACTGTTGTTTTTCATGATTTCATCTCATCTTTTGTTTATATGTTCTTAATTTCATGTGTACAGCACTTTGTTGCAGCTGTGTTTTTTTAAATGGCTTTATAAATAAAGTATAATTGTTATTTTTATGTTTTAGTTCAATTTTTAGTGTATTTGCGATCGCTGCCAACGCGCAGCCGGCAAAAATTAAACGAGCGGACCACAGGCGGAAGGACCGGGTTCGACGGGACCCTCTTCCGGCGCGATGGAGCGGAGCTTCAACTGTACAGCCTTGCAGCAGCCTCGCAGCAGGCTCGCAGCAAGAGGACCTTCTCCTTACAGATTAATTTACGGGAGACACTTGGTGAACTTTGTGTTGTCTTCACTGGAACAGCGATAACTCCCAAAATCTCATCGCGTGCAACGAGCGGAGCTGGCGAAAACCGGAAGAGGAACAAGCTAACATTAGCTTCGGATTCGGCAGGTCTCATGCTAAAAGGAGCAGCAAACTGCGGCGCGCTCAGACGGGTTTCGGTAAGTTATCTTAAGCTAACACTAACAGTAAGTCAAATGAGTAATAAAAAAAGAGCTAATTTTAAAACAACAACACATTACAGATACTGGCTGTTACAGAGGGCGTGAACAGATCGTTGAAGGGCGTGGACTTCAAGAAACCGGTCGTTCAAAACGAAAGTTAAAAATGGCAGAATTAAAAAGGGTATAATTGATTATCTAATAATTATTTTGTGCATTAAATTGAAGGAATAGGGTCTGGATATCCCACAGAAATACCATAAAAATTTAAAAAATACATCTGAGGTCCCCTTTAAACATTGCCTCATCAGTGTGGTGAATACAATTGGTATAACATACAGTAAGAATAAAATAAATAAGTACAGTAGTGTGGTAGTGTAAGTTCATATAGCTTTGAAGTTCACACAGAAAGCCTAAAAATGCATTCTGTTGTTTGTTTTTTATTCCCACCACGTATCCATCCGTCGTACACGCACTCTCTGTTTATAGTGGTATTCTTTCAAGTGTTTTTTCAAAGCATTTGGAATGGGGAGCACGTTGATGCCATCGTAGGTGGTGCAGCTGCTTATGACGGCTCTGCAGATGTGCTGCAAGCTAAAAGGGTGTGTGCGGTGGATGGGATTGGACAAAAGAGGCTCGAAAAACATACAGGAGTTGGGGTCCTTGTAGTGCTCCAACAGCCCCGTCACTGTGGGAGCATGGAAGACGCTGGGGTCGTGAACGTCGAAGCTGAAATTGTGGTTCCACTGTTCAATGCGTGCGTGTAGCGAGCGGCCGTAGCGGCGGAAGCTGACAGAGAAGAGGTAGTCTTCCTGGGCAGAGTCACGCAGCAGGAAGGTGCCCTCAGGCTTCCCCTCCAGCAGTGTCTCTGCTTCGTAGCGGTCCATGACCCCCCAGTAACACGGGAGGTTAGTGATCTGCAGCAGATCTGGTACTAAACAGTGAATGTAATCGATCTGAGTGTGAATACGGTAGCCTTCGTGAGATTTCTGATGCTCAGTCTCCGGGTGCGGGTCTCTTGAAGTCGCGTTGGCGATGTTTACTTCTGGGTCAACCAAAGAGTCGGAGGCCATTTCAGACGTGCGAGCAGCGGCTGATGCTGAAGCTACAACCTCATCAAGAGTGTCCAAACAGCTCTGTAGTAAGAGTTGGTGTTGCTCTTGTCTTTGGAGAAGAAGCTGTTGCTGCTGATGGACAGACGCTCTGTCAGTCTCAGCCAAGTCGTTCATCCCATGAGCCAGCTTCGGGCCGTGCTTGTAGAGAGGATTAATTTGGGCTGTCACCTCAAACGTGTGAATCTCCGCATTAGGTGGTGGCTCAACACCTTGTTCGATGCTGATGCGCCTGCGCTCTCGTAACTTGTCATCCACATCTTCCACAGGAGCCGTCACTGCTGCAGTTGGGGCACTGCAGACTACTGCAGAATCCAACAGGGGAGGCTGGGTAATTGGGGCCGTGTGTTGCTTAATGAGATACCATTTCTGAGCCAGCTCTGATCCAACAGGGAAAGGGCAGTCATCCAACATCAGCTCACTGAGATGGATCTTCCGCTTGGAGGAGGCACAAGCAGCAGACGATGAAAAAGCCTGTGGGGGTGAAGCCGGTGCTGCTGCACTGTGAGTCTTTATTGGGAAACACTGGCCCATTGCATCTTGGATTTTTTGCCTTAAAGTGCGGCTGGCGCTTGACCCTCTGCCCTCGGTTTCACTGAGCGCAGGTAAGTCTGTAGCAGAGCTAACCGTTACCAAGCCGGCCTTGGCTGCAATCCCTTGCTCTAATGATGCAGCACCATCCAAGCCCTGCCATCTCCAACTCTCCTTCAGGGGGGATGAGGCGTTTTGCCTCCTGGCCTCCAGTTCGTTTAGCAGCTCACCATACTGAAAGCCATCACTGACAGGCCGCTCAGCTGCCGTTTCGTGTAAGCAGGCACCTTTTTTCTTTAACTTTGCACTTTTTCGACCACCACCTGAATCTCTTCTCTCCTCAGACCGGCTTTGTCTCACCTTCGGACGGGCACCCCTCTCTCGATCTTTCCCCCTGTTTCCCGACTCATTTGGTAAGGACATCATAAATTATGTGGAGAAACTGCAAAAGCTGAACCACTTCAGAAAGTCGAGTGGAGATGCCTTATTGTCAGATGTTTTTAGAAAGATTTCCATCCACATACAACACCCCCTTGTTCGAAATATTTACATTGTCCAAGGCAATATTCATCAACCTGCAAAATAAAATAAAATCATTTAAGGTCTGGATTTAACTTATATATTCTTAGTTTATTGCATTTTGTTACTTGAATATGATGCAATTGAAAGAGCTAAGCTCACATCTATAAAGTGAATTTAAGGTATATTAACAAGAACATAAAAATCTAAAGGAGGCACGTTCAGGATATTGGTTCACAATCAGGATATTGTTACAATGGTTAATATGTGACAAGAAAAGCTTAAGAAACTTGTTAGTATGGTTTTAGAGAGGGGCTTCCCCCAATCAAACTATAAATTACAATTTAAAAAGTATGATGGTTTTGTTGTTTTTATCTTTCCAAATCACTTACTGGCACTTCACTGACATTAAATGTGTTTATAACAGGGGTCTGCAACCTTTATAATCAAAAGAGCCATTTTACACCTACAATCACTACATTAAACATGTCCAGAGCCGCAATAACCTGGTGGCCCATGGGCCACTTTGGATTTGTTGGAGGAGACTTTTGTTGCAAGTAGGGGTGACCTTATAAAGCTAAAAATGTCTAATGATTTTTAACATTTATTGGTATTTTTACAATTTAAGACAAATGAAAAGACCAGGCTCTTGAAAAGAAGGGGGGGAAATAGTTTTTGAAATAAAATAAAAAACTATGAACTCTGCAGACCTACCGGTATGTGCTTTTTTTTAATTGTAGAAAAAATAATTACCATATAGAGTATTTTTCAGACTACATGTATAAGGCACACCTAAAATCATTTAATTTTCTCAAAAGTCTACATGGTTGTGCTTACTGACCTCAAACTGATTTTATGTGGTACACGACACTCAAAAATCTATCAAAATTAACTTGTTTCACTTAATGCACCTTATAATCCGGTGTGGCTTATGTATGAAAACAGATCCATTCAATGATATTATGCCTTATAATCCAGTGCGCTTTAGTCAGAATTTTTTTTTTTTTCCATTTACCCTTTATTTATCCAGGTACAGTAGTCTCATTGAGCCACAAGAACTCATTTTCAAGAGAGACCTGTTAGGGAGCAGATGGTGGGGGTTAAGGGCCTTGCTCACGGGCCCAGAGTGGGGCGAATGAGGATGGAGGCAGGTGTGGGTGTTTCACCTTTTCCCATCCACATTTTTTGATGCTGTCGGTACCGGGGCTTGAACCGGCGATCTTCCGATCACAGGCCCACCATCTCTAACCACTGCGCCACCACTCCCCAAAAAAATATGGTAAGTTTTGGAAATAAAGCAAAACATTGAAGAGTATTTGCAAAAGAAATGACAGGAAAACAGCTAAAACTAGTACTTTTGTTGTTGTTTGTATAACAACTGATACATTTCAGTTTTATGTTAGTTTTGTTCAAAGCTTGAAAGAGCCGCTGCGGAGGGAGAGCCATATGTGGCTCCAGAGCCGCAGATTGCAGACCCCTGGTTTATAATATCAAATGCATAATGGGCTCGCATCAATAATGCGATGTTTTCCAAACACAAGTTGTACTTCAGTTGACTCTGTCATACTAAAACAACTTTTAATTAATCCAAAAAAGAACATTTGTAATTTTCTATATTCTTTACATCGTTTAGAGATAAGTTTTATTGTTGCTGTATTATATATATACATGTATATGTGTATATTTTTCTCCCCCACTTCTGGTTAAAACAGAGACAAACGTATGAAGACCGATAACAAAAAAATAATAACGTTATAACACAATTTTACGCCTAGCAGGAATAATGGGTGTGAGGTGTTTGTTTTCTTTATTTTCTTACTTATAGCTACCTCTAAACATCTAGTTGTGTTAAATTATCTTGTTCTGGTTAGTGGCTATAAATCAAGATTGTGAATGGTCAGAGTAAGAAATGTACTAACTTTACTTTTGCAACTAAAACAAACGTTAGCTTGAGTTGAATGCTTGAAATTAATAAAATACTTCTGGGTAATTGCTGACTCAACCCTGTAATTAAAACAAAACACAGAAGTTAGTTTTGTTGTCAGCTAACGAGTCTGCATCCCTGTAAACACATTTTGGGTAAAAAAAGTAAGCTAGCAAAACGGTTAGCTTTCTGCTAACTTAAAATACGCTTTGTTTTGAAAAGGAAAGACTTGGGGGGGAAAATACCCGTATTTAACTTTCAAGGCAAAAACATATATCCGGAACATACCTTAAGCACCTTTGGAAAGGTTTTTGCATGAAACAGACATTTCCCCTAAAAAAGAAAAAACTATTAGCGTTAACACCCAAGCGGCTAGCAGTTGTTAGCTTGCTGAACCGCAACTGGGGGAAAAAATCGTGACCCGGAAGTATATATTTTGTTTAAGGCCTTTCAGCGTAAAAGCAAAAACCGGATATATTTTGCAACAACAATTATTATGTATTATTGTTATGCATAAGTTAATGGACACAAAGAAGCCACGAGTGAAAATTTGCAAAAGAACTGAACCTCTTTATTTGGACTGTCAATGATCCGAGACAGGTGTTGCACTTCAGACCATTCACACATATGAGTGACAGTAAAAAAGTAGAGCATAAGCATGTGATGCAAAAGTTTCATAAAATATTAGAAAATGTCTGGGGAAGTTATTAGAATTAAATAGAAATCGTACAAGACAGAATGTGTGCAGTGTAACCCAGAATTGGCTGCAACAAGTCAACGACTACAAGCCCGTTACAGACTGTAAAATGACTTCTGGAACACTTGGTAGATGTCTCCATCTGACACAGGCTCTGTATCTCCAAGTAGATGCTTGGTACGCTCATATACACCAGGCTAAACTTTTGAAGTGCATTTCCCATCCTTGCATCACTGGAATGTAAACAGGGAGTAAACATATTCCTTGGCCTGTTATTAGTGTTCAGTTTACTCATCACATAATTTGTGGCTCAGATAAGCATCATCACTTGCAGAAATCTGTATTGTACCTCTATGTCTAATTAAAGAAACATAAGTTGTCCAAGGCAACAGAGGCTGTGAAAAGGATAATCTGAGCCATTTGGAACACAGTTGATGAACAGTATTGTGGGAAGAAAAGAAAAGAAAAAAATTAAACCCAGCAGCACTAACGCACCAGAGATCATTTCTAGATGTGAATGTGATGCTTTTCCTAAGTCAGATCTATCCAAGAGCCTGCTCTGAAGAAATCTACGACTAGAATGCAACCACTGTTCAAATAAACACATCAAGAAGGTTGGAATTTAGCACTTCAGGCACCACATGAACAGTTTATCAGGACATGACAGCCAACAGTTTAATCACAAGGCCAGAGAAGCTTTTCCTTCTGATCACATCAATCATTCTGATGTAATCTGTCAAATCTACTGAGACTCATATGGAGTCCACAGATTAGGGAGGCAGAGAGCTTTTGTTTGTTTACCCAGCCACCCCTCGTGTGAGAAGGCTTCAGTTCTTTTATGAGTTACATATAGTGAGACGATGGATTACTCATGACATCACATAATATGAGTTGGGCATTATCCCAGAGAGATGTAAACAGTGACATTTAGGCATTATAAACATACAACATTTGCTGCAAGATGACTGCTCTCTAGCTGTTGGTGACACCAGGCACCATCAGCCGTCATGTCCTCTACCTACAACAGTGCTGTATTAGTGTGGCAAAACATGCGATTATAGAAAATAAGCATAAGTTATCAATATCAAGGGAGAGTAAAAAATACAATTGGAAAAGATATCTGTAAATAACCATCTTTACTACACAGACCTCCTATGGCTCTGTTGAAAGAATATGCAAATGGTTATCCCTGCCTTGCTGAGCAACCAAAAGTGATCCAAAAGTTAAGACTATATCACACAAACATGCACCTCCGGCTCTGCCACATTCAAAGACAGAGGCTGTATAGGACAGTTTTGGATTCAACACTGATACCACGTGATAATGTTAGAGCTGAGACTGAAACACACAGACACAAACAGAAATATAAGGACATCGTCAAGCACCTTGAAAAGTATGATTCATCAAATCGTCACGTCTGCCAGTTGAGGATGAGGGGCTCTGTGAGGGTGAGGCGGTGTGCGCCGAGCATTTCTTACAGGACCACGCTTCAGTTTGCCGAGCCAATCACGGGGGAGCTCGAGGTGGCTTTCATTGAGCTTCCTCACCCAGCATTGGGTTGGAAATTGAAAACTCTGGCCGCTTCGCTGTTATCTCAGCTCTCACACAGTACAAACCTCACCAGCCCTTACTAACCCACCCCACCTCTAGGCACAAAATGAGATTCATCATCATTTACGTTGCTGGGTATAAAATTAAGAAAAACAAATTGCAGCTGGCATACTTTTTTGTTTTCACTCTGCTTTTTTTTTTTTATTATACCATTCTGCTGCAACTCACTACAAATATCTGTCTCAAATTAATAATCACACAACCCTTGTCTTTGGCTTTGTAGACGTTCAGACAGTCACTTTTTTTTACTTTGACCAAGGAAAACAAAACAAAAGATATAGCTAGAGCTGAATAACACAACTGTTCCACAAGGTTTGTTTTTAGTTGAGGAACAGTTGGTGTCATAATAAAAAAATCTTTTTGCATATTAGACAAAAAGAACTGAGAAAAAACATCTAAAGTTTGAAGAACACAAGCCCTGACTAGCCTTGCCTCTAGGATGAGCAGTCAGAGAAGTGTGAAACTTTAGAACGTGTACCACGGGGGGCCTATTACAGTTTGGTGCCTAATAATAGAAAAGATAAAGAAAAGTGCCTTTTTTATGGCTGGAAATTTTTGTTTCTAGAAATTGTGTGGTGTGGGGGCTGCGACAGTCAGTTTTTTTGTGGATAGAACAGAAAGCCTTGCTCCACAGCAGTGGGGGAAGAAGAGCAACTCAGGGCAGAACACTTAAACACAGCACCAATCCCCAGGTTTTCTCTCATCGTGGTAAACCGAGCCGCTGCACGTCGTGCCACAGTCCTGCAGGTGGCACGGCACAGTCGATACAGTTTACCTTTTTCTCTGTTCTACAATATAATAATCATCTGTAATTCATTTTTAATAAACTTAGTTGTATATAATAAAGTACAAAAATATTAGAGAACATATACAGTTTTTTTGTTTTTGTTTTTGTCATACTGTAGTGACTGCCTAGCCTGCGTTTTATTTTTTGTTGTTGTTGTTTTGTTTTTGAAGCATACATATATCTTTGTGCTGAACAAGCCTCAATCCAACATTTGTCTTCTCTACTTTTCATATTGTTGATGTCCGGTCTGTTCCATCTGGGGGGAAAAAAGCATAAAAAAGAGCATTAAGACAATAACCAAGACATGTATTTTCCTTTTTTGTTCTTAATGTCATATTATTTTGTTGCTCTAAGCTGAAATGAAAAATATAAATGCATAGAATGCAAAATGTCAATTAATCAGCAGGAAAAAATAAATAATTATGTCTGACTACATATTTCATTTTAAAAGCAGATATAATAGAAAACAAGCAAAATAAATTAAAAACTTATTGTTTGCATTTGTTCTTCCCTTGAAAATTACTGTTAATAGTTTCATTTTTAGGTGTAGGTATTAAGAACCTCTCCTAAACTGGTACCCCATCAGAACTGAAGTACCAATAAATTATATAATAATAATGTACCGATCCACCTCTTTTTTTCTTTCTTTTTTCTTTTTTACTTCTGATCCAATCCCTATACCTAAATCTGGATATCGTCCGATACCGATACCTTTCCAATATCATCATCATTATTGATTTTATATGAGGCTGTAATAATCTATCTACAGGAAAGTACAATTTGTACAAATATATGCATGCATGTTCAAAAAGGTAATTTGAGTTAAGTTTTATTAATGTTGGATAAGTTTCAAAGTTAGAATTAAATTCTGCTAAGTTTCAAAGTTAGAATTAAATTCTGCTAATACAAAACATGTTTATATTCCTAGCTTTAAAGTGGATATTAAAGTGATTAAATTACAGTGAGGAAAATAAGTATTTGAACACCCAGCAACTTTGCAAGTTCTCCCACTTAGAAATCATTGAGGGGTCTGAGATTTTCAGCTTAGGTGCATGTCCACTGTGAGAGACATAATCTAAATAAAAATAATCCGGAAATTACAATGTATGATTTTTTAAATAATTTATTTGTGTGTTACTGCTGCAAATTAAGTATTTGAACACCTGTGAAAATCAATGTTAATACAGGTAGTCCTCGACTTACGACGGCCTCGACTTATTTCGTGGGTTACGTCACGCATCTCATTAAAAAATATACATATATTTGAAAAATCTTATTTTATGTGTTTAAATGTTCTTGATTTTATGTGTACTTTGTTGCAGCTGTGGTTGTTTTAAATGGCTTTATAAATAAAGTATTATTATTATTATTATTTTGAAGCCGGTACGACACGTTCAGTTCGGTCCACATGCGTACCGTTTCGGTCATTTTTTTCACTCATTAAATTTTATTTATGAGAGATTATGCACCGCGGAACTAAAATTCCTAAGCGTGTTTCAGCACGGCACTATTATCTTGCAGCACAAGTAGCATTAGCAGCCTAGCAACTTGTTGTGGTCATAGACAAAAACAATTTAAACGTAAACGTATTTATGTCTGTGGCTGCAGTCTCCTGTTTGGAAACATTATGGTTTTCTTGTTAAAAGACAAGTGAACAAATCCAAAGCTGTGTGTCGACGTTGTTTCACGGAGATTGGATCTGCAGCAGCAACACGTATTTGTTAACGCATTTGAAACGACATCATCCGAACGTGAACGTCTCTTATAGAAGCTTGTTGCAAACACCGCTAACAGCAGCATTTAAACAACCTTTATCAGGTAATTCAGATCAGTCCAGAGAAATAACACAAACTGTAGGAGTTTTTAAAGCTCTGGATCTACGTCCGAATGTTGTTGATATGCCGACTTTAAAGTTCTTGAGCGTCGCTACGACATCCATCACGTCAACACTTCAGTCAAAATGTTCAGCACTTCATGAAAAAGCTAAAACTTATGTTGTCAACAAGCCCTGGACCAGATTAAAGCCCTGATGATGATGACCGAGAGATTCAATTGTCTCATAACTGTTCAAGAAGAGGTACAGTATTGTTCTTTTATTATTATTATCCAATTAACTTTTTTAAATGTAAAGTCATAATCTTATTCTGTCTTTTTTTTTGGTATTATTTGTGTTTTATTTCCAGTCTGGGACAGAAATAGCAGACGAGTCTTCTTGTTCAGGGACATCCACCAGAGATCACCTGCAGCTAAGAAGTCTGTGATGACTGAACTCTGAACTTTTCCAAGGACAGGTGGGAGCAGGTCCAAGAAGAGGTTGTGAGTAATGAGGCCAAATACAGCCACACTGCTGCTACTGTTGTTAATGAGATGATTTTCTCCATCGCAGGAGATATTCACTGCAACTAGATCTGTGCTTTTGGCAGAAAATGTGGACAAGTTGGTCTTTTTGGACAAAAACTTTAAACTTGATTAGTTAGATTGTAAACCTGCTTATTGTCCTGGTTCTGACTGTTATTCTATTTATTAAGATTTTTATTATTGTTAGTATAGTTTATTTATCGTAAAGAGTGCCGTTTATTTAAAATATCATCCAAATGGGTCGCTTTTATTTATTTTTATACAAGTATATTGTTTACTTGGCATATTTTCAAAATAAACGTTTTGTAAGTGGAAAAACTGTGAAGTAGGAATAGTACAAGTAGTAAGTATATACTGTAATGGTGTTTTAAACCCTTCCCACACTCTTGCAATATTCTAAATAATGTTTCTAAACTCCATTTAAAAATAATAATTCATAAACACAGTTGATAGTGTGAAATAATAACAGTGACTGTTTGTAGATTATTTGTTATTTCTCTTGTATAATTTTTTACAATATAGAGAATAGTTGTGTTCTGGGTGGGCACAGAGGTGTGAGGCGATCATGCGAGTCATTGAGGATTCTTACCTCCTAAGGCATGCTCTGTCATACTGAGGCACAGTGACTCCAGCGTGGGGTTGATCTCCAGGTCAGCCCCTGGAACTTGGCATTCTGAAGAAAGCAAGAGCAGACTTAGTCCTCTGTAAAATTGGAGATTATACTACAATCTGGATTATCCATTTCTACACACTACTTCAGGACAAAATCAATATATTTTTTCCAGTAAACACAAATGATTGTGCCAATGAGAGTATTTTTATTAATTACAGTTCATGCTCTGAACCATTAAGTTCTGTTATCTCGAGAAAACTTTGGAAATCCATTACAGTATACAGATCACCAAAAGCTCAATGTAGAATGTGCAATTAGTTCAACATACAGTATAGTTTAACGGCATTATCTAACCCAGTCAAATGGAAGTAATTTGCACTAGAGCATGGGGAAAAATTTAAATGTTGCTTTTTCTACAAATAAATATGACTTTTTCTTCTTTTCATTCTATTTTTTGTTGTAGTTATTCTTTGGCAAGTCTAATAAAAGACTCATTTCACTTGCTCACAAATCTCTGGTTTTAACTGGAACATCATGTTTTTAATCAATCCCATGTCAAAGCACACATGGTGTATTCTACTTTTTTTTTTTATATACAATAAATCATTTTGAGTAAGATGTTTTGACCAAGTCTCTACCTCTGGAACAATTTTACACCCAAAACAAAAACATATGAGCAAATTTAGATATTTTTTCAGGATGTTTGCACCGTTAGCTACGTCTATTTGGCTGATCTCAACTCCTCAGCAACGTGGAAGGTTGAACGCTACATTAACATTTTATGCAAAAATATTTTAGGCAGGGGTTAAATCCACCATTTCCACATGATCAATCCCTGGAACACCTTGCACTTTGGTTTAAAAACAATATACATCAACACGAAGGCTCACAATAAACAGCATGTAAATAAATACCACTGAACAGGGAGTGTGTCTAAAGATTATGGCATAGTCACATTTAAACAAGAACCAAGATAGCCCATGGGTGAGTACTGTACAGTAGTCCCTCGCTACTTTGCGGTCTGTTTTTCATAGACTCGCTCTATCTCAGTTTTTCAAAGTAAAGTTGGACATGACACACAATGGCTGATTGATGGACAAGTTGCACAATCGGCATGGATTTTTTACTTTAAATAAATTATTTTAAATTATTTAGCACCTTTTGCACAGGTCTGTGTGCAGCCCACAGCTGTCGGAGAAGCTTCCTCCTGCAGCTGATCTCTGCTCTGCATACATATACATATATATATACCGGGTACACACATATACACTATATATATATATATATATATATATATATATACACACACATATATATATATATATATATTAATATAAATTTCTACCTACTAATTGTATTACTATTCCTACTTTGCGGTTTTCCACTTATCGCAGAGCTTCAGGGTACGGATCCCCTGCGATAAACGAGGTACTACTGTACATGACTAGATGTTGATAAAAAATGTGTTAGAGCTCGTAGAATACCTTGTTGCTGGAACAAGAGCATGGTTTGTGGGGACGTGTGGACAGGGAGTGAGTGTGTCCGCTGCACTGAGCTGCGACTCTGACTTGGCATGCTGTTACTGCCCCCAGGGTTGGCAAACCACAGGTTCTGCAGAAGAAACACAAGATCTCTTTATAGACTTTTTTTTCCCTGAGCGGCTACTAATCTTTCATCTTAAATAAATCCTCTGATGTATCAAAAAAATGTCTGTTTGGCACTCAGACACCTTGAGTTAAATTGAGCTAAATAAGCATGTGCTGAAATTTCTCAGCCCTAAGATGTGACCTGTGCTGGCAAAATGAGCCACAATAAGTTTTTTTCAATATTGTATTTTCAAATTCTCCATCTCAAAAGCTTCAAAATAGTTTGTGGTTTGTTTATCACCTGGCCTGGCAACAAATTAGTTTTGTTTTAGGAGAGAGTGGTCCAGCTTTCATTTTAAATGGGAATCCCCTAATATTCACAATGATGACCTTATACAAAGGGATTTCCCTGCGCTACGGCAGCATGCAGAGAAAAATTGTAAAAAAATATATACCGGTACAGTATATGTTTTTTTCCCCTAAAAGAATAGAATTACGGTACAGCGATTATTTCTTAAGACATATCTGTTAGAAAATGACAATCTAAATTTAGATTAAGAAGAATGGACTCTTTTTCTTTTTTTTTACAGAAATCTCAATAGCAAAAATCTATATTTTCACTTTTTGCACTGCAGACTGTGCAAAAAACAAAAAAAAGGGCTTGGGTCACAAATATGCACTTCAATTTATTCTTACTACTGATTTCATTAATATATAATAGGGGTGGGCGATATGGCTCAAAAATTATATTGTGATATTTCAGAGTAATATCACGATAACGATAAATTTCGTGATATAACCCCCAAAAAAAATCAAATGTATTTATTTGACAAAATTAACTTAACATGTTGCTTTGCAGTATTATATAAAATTTTAAAAAACAACAAGGGGTAATTTTACTGAAATTACTTTATTTAGTAAAGTATTTAGTCTCCAAGTAAAACTACACCTGCACTTTAGTTTTTGTGGTGGTTTTTTTAATCTATATTTTGTGCAGACTTTTTCAATCTAAATAACAGATCATTTTTAAAGTATTTTTTTTTCAGAGATTACCTGGCTAACATCAGTCTGTCAGGAGATGTGGCAGAGTGAAGAAATATGTTTATAAAAAATGTTACATACAGCTCCTTTAAATGAGCTGTAACTTCTACAAGTTGATCAGCTGACCTTCATGTTTCAGCTTCATCTGTTGTCATATGCTTCCTCTGATTCATTTTTTTAACTGAACTGTCTCTGATGGAGTGATGTGGAGCCGCGCGTGTTTAACACAGTTTACAACGGGGACACGCAGCGAGACACGCTGCTCCGAGCTGCTCCGAGCTGCTCGGTGCTGCTCGGGGCGGAGCGGGGCGGGGGAGGGGGGGACAGCTGTCTGTGTGCCGGCTGCAGAGCAGGGGAGAGAGAAGTTGAGACGCGCGCGTTGTTTTTAACATTTTAGCAGTAACTAATTAGCGTTTTACACCAGTAGACGGTGGAGGGGAGGTGCGCAGTTGTTTAAAGTGCTCGGGTGTTAAGGGGCGGGGCGCCCTGACGTATTATGTCATGAAATTAGCATATCATAATATAAGGTTTTTGCCCGGGCAAGCTTTTTATACCGGTATTACCGGTAACGATATGATATGGCCCAGCCCTAGTCGGAAATAACAATGTGTCCTATTTTGCATGAAACAACTTGACTTAAAATGATTTTAGGGAGAAAAAAATAATCAATATGTGTGTGGCATTTGTGGGGGTTGGAGTAAAAAGTAAATTCTTTTCCAGCAGGATGAAGTTTTCTCCATACATCCACAGACCCCGCCTCTTCAAAAAGATCAAAAATCTGTTTTGATTTCCCTGAAGTGGGAAGATGGCTAATGGGGAGCTTGTCAATCAATGGGTTTTTAAGACAGTTGAAGTCACCTCCCACAATAACATTTTCAAGAGAAAAACATGCAAGTTTTGCCATTATTTCTGTTAAAAAGTTAATAGGGAGTCCTGGTGGAAAATAAACATTCAATATGGCAAATTCTTCCCCATTTATCATTGCCCTAAGAAGTACATATCTTCCATTTGTGTCTCTTAATACATTCCATGACTTTAAAGGGCACAGATTTTTTAATAAGAATTGCAACTCCTCTACTTTTACTAGTAAAGGAGGGAGAAAAAAAACATGTTCAAAACCACATTGTTGCAATTTTAAATGTTCACAATCATTTAAATGTGTCTCCTGCAGCAGGGCAATGTCTACATTTTCCTTCTTAAGAGCTAAGAGAACCTTTTTTCTTTTAATTGGTGAATGGCTTCCCTTAATGTTCCATGTGCATATTTTTAACATTTATAATCTAAAGTTATAATGTAATGTCATCCAAAAAAGAAAAGAAGGAAAAAAAAGAAAGTTACATATGGGTACTGAAATGTGCTGAACTGAAGAAAAAAACAACCAAAACCAACAGATAAAAACTAAAATAAGAAAAATAAAAACATTTGCTTTCCAGGCACGCTTCCCCCCTAAAAAGAAAACAGTGGGCCATCTTCTTTTAACCAAACAAGTGTACATCATCGCCCTGATGATAATACACACAGGTAAACAAACCCAAAAGAGAGAGTCCATCACCTCTCCATCATTGCTGCGCATCATTAAAGTTCATAAAAATATATATACCGGTATGTATATATAGCTGAGCAGAGCAAATCAAAATAGATCATAATCATAGTTACTCACGTCGTTGTGAATTATGAAGCGTTTAGATATCAGGCCCCTGACACTGTCCGGTCCAGAGCGTTTGCTTCCTTACTTTAAGCTGATAGCTAGTCAGCCGAAACTGTCCATGAATTCCATTGCTTTATCTGGAGAAATAAAAATCTTTACTTCCCCATCGCGCACAATCCTCAGCCTGGCCAGGTAGAGAAGGGAGTACTGGATGTCTGCCTCCCTCACCCGTCGCTTCACCGCGTCGAATTCCTTCCGTCTGCGCACGGTGTCTGCCGAGAAATCCTGGAAGAACATTATCTTGGAGTTCTGGTACATCAGGGGCTGGTCTCCGCTCCCCGCACGCCGTGCGGCTTCAAGTACTTGCTGTTTGTCTCGGTAGTTGTGAAACATGATCAGCACAGGTCTTGGTCTCTGTGAAGGTCCAGGCTGTATAGCCTGTGTGCCGTGCGCCCCCTCCAACATGATCCGACCGCTCTTGGTCTCGACATGCAGAAACTCAGGCAGCCATTTTTCAAAGAATTTTAAAGCTCCAGGGCCAGCCTCTATGCCTTCTTTCAAACCAAGCACCCAAATGTTCTTTCTCCTGCCTCTTTTTTCCGTGTCCTCAATTCGTTGCGCCATCTTAAGTCTCTTTCTCCAGCTTTTTTATGCGAGTTGTAGTCTGGTCTAGGCCTTCCTCCTGAGCTACAATCCTCTCTTCCATATCTGTAGTGCGTCGGCCCAACTCCTTTATCTCCGTGGCCTGGTTCTTAAGCAATTTAGCCAGAATGTCTACTTTTATGGAGATAACTGCCGAAATATTTCCAGTAATTTCCTCAATGACTTGGCGGAGAGCCGTGTCGAGTGTGACGGATCCGCTAGTCACTGGTAGCCCCGCAGCTAGCTCCGTGTTAGCCATGTTACCTGTGTTAGCCAGTTGAGACTCTGCGTCGTCGGCCTTGTTGGTTTTCTTCGCGGTTTTAGGCGGCATTGTGCTGGAATAAGTCAGAGAAGACTTGTCGACGGTCGGATAATCACATTTAGTTAAAAAGTCTTGTTAGCATTGTAGTTTGCCCAAATACGAAACATATGGTGCGCAGCCCAACGAAGCAGACTGCTCGCTACGCCGCCATCTTGGAAAAAAATTTGAATCGATCAGCCTGACGATGGATCGTTAACACCCTGATGGTTGTTTGCTATTCACAGAAGGCTGAGTGATACTAGCTAAAACAGCATTGTAAGTGGGGGACAGTTGAACCCGGAGGCCTCCACCTCTGTTTAATGATGGACGGTTTCTTTTCACAAAGATGGCCTCCTTTACTCCTTACAGAGTCCTGTACCACATCAGGACTCATCAGGAGTCATCAGGACTCTGTACCACAGAGCAGACAGCGTCCCCACTAATTCAGCAGCCAGAAGAAGGAGAAATCACACACAAAATAGGCTCTAGAGAAATGTGGATATCCTTACTGGGCCTTCCTGAAAGCAGAGAAGAAACCCAAACAGGACTCTAGCCAGCCATCAGGTGAAAAGAAGGAACCCAGACCCAGACCAGTGGTCATTCCGTAAGTTGCGGGAGTTTCAGAGACATTGAGATGTTTATTTTCTAAACACAACGTCCCAGTGGCTTTTAACACTAGAAGTCCCAGAGAAGGGTCATTCAACATTTCTACCTTTGGAACCCAGAGAAGGGTCGAGTGACCCGAAGGATTTTAGCAAACATCCTATAATGAGCTGTTAACAGGCGCTTTTGTTTTGTAAATAAGGCCATTACTGGTGCACCACAGGAGAGGGCACACTAATTTGACTAAGGTTGCGCTTTTTTGCGTAAGTGAACTTGGCTTCTAAATCCCCCGGTCCCTTTCAGTGGGCTACATATGTTGGTCCGTCACTTGACCTCAGGTCATGTGACCTATGTCGGTCCGTCAGTTTACCTCAGGTCATGTGACCTGTGTCGGTCCGTCAGTTGACTTCATGTCGTGTGACCTGTGTCGTTTTGTCAGTTGACCTCAGGTCATGTGACCTGTGTTGGTACGTCAGTTGACTTCATGTCGTGTGACCTATGTCGGTCTGTCAGTTGACCTCAGGTCATGTGACCTGTGTCGGTCAGTCAGTTGAATGTGACCTGTGTCGGTCCGTCAGTTGACCTCAGGTAATGTGACCTGTGTCGGTACATCAGTTGACCTCATGCCGTGTGACCTGTGTTGTACCTCAGTTGACCTCATGACGTGTGACCTGTGTCAGTCCGTCAGTTGAACTCATGTCGAGTGACCAGTGTCGTTCCATCAGTTGACTTCATGTTATGTGACCTATGTCAGTCCGTCAGTTGACCTCAGGTCAAGTGACCCGTGTTGGTCCGTCAGTTGACCTCATGTCGTGTGACCAGTGTCGGTCCGTCAGTTGACCTCATGCCTTGTGACCTGTGTCTGTCCGTCACTTGACCTCATGTCGAGTGACCAGTGTCGGTCCATCAGTTGACTTCATGTCGTGTGACCTATGTCGGTCTGTCAGTTGACCTCAGGTCATGTGACCTGTGTCGGTCAGTCAGTTGACCTCAGGTCATGTGACCTGTGTCGGTCCGTCAGTTGACCTCAGGTCATGTGACCTGTGTCGGTACATCAGTTGACCTCATGCCGTGTGACCTGTGTCGGTACGTCAGTTGACCTCATGCCGTGTGACCTGTGTCGGTCCGTCAGTTGAACTCATGTCGAGTGACCAGTGTCGTTCCATCAGTTGACTTCATGTTGTGTGACCTATGTCGGTCCGTCAGTTGACCTCAGGTCAAGTGACCCGTGTTGGTCCGTCAGTTGACCTCATGTCGTGTGACCAGTGTCGGTCCGTCAGTTGACCTCATGCCTTGTGACCTGTGTCTGTCCGTCACTTGACCTCAGGTCATGTGACCTGTGTCGGTCAGTCAGTTGACCTCAGGTCATGTGACCTGTGTCGGTCCGTCAGTTGACCTCAGGTCATGTGATCTGTGTCGGTCCGTCAGTTGACCTCAGGTCAAGTGACCCGTGTAGGTCCGTCAGTTGACCTCATGTCGTGTGACCAGTGTCAGTCCGTCAGTTGACTTCATGTCGTGTGACCTGTGTTGGTCTGTCACTTGACCTCAGGTCATGTGACCTTTGTTGGTCCGTCACTTGACCTCAGGTCATGTGACCTTTGTCGGTCCGTCAGTTGACCTCATGTCATGTGACCTGTGTCGGTCCGTCAGTTGACCTCATGTCGTGTGACCTATGTCGGTCCGTCAGTTGACTTCATGTCATGTGACCTGTGTCTGTCCGTCAGGTGACGGACAACAATAGGTCAAGCATGTTTTAGAACACAGCAATGGGCCACCTGCATGTGCCGGCACGCACCGTATATACATGCGCCAAGGACAAGGAGAGAGACAGTACTTGTAAGCAAAATAATTTATTTGACAGAACATCAAAGTTACAGGATAGTCAGCACAGCAGAATAAGACAATTTTATGCATAAAATTGTTCTGGAGCAGACAAAGCTTTCCGTTCAGTGGATGTCCCAAAATGTTCAACTGTGAGATAACTTCAGGGTCTGTTATGTGTGAATTCAGGTCAGGGCCTCTCTTCTGACTAAGGGGGGAAGTGCAAGCAGAGTCTTACTTACCTGGTGGAAACATTGGAATGCAGTTTGTGCAGTCTGGTGTGGTGGGGGTGTCTGAGTTGTGTGCACGCATATTTATAACAAAAGGCAGTTAATGGCCCACTAATGTGGACCCACTAATGGCCCACTAATGGTTGGTTTGGACTAAGGGTCTTTTGACCCTCTTTCAGGACTTCTGGGGGGAGGTCGAAAATCCTGGGACTTCTAGTGTTAAACCCCAAAATACATTACGGCAAAGACTGGTTCATCCCAAAGATCCAGTCCCCCGGCACAAACAGAGTAATATTGTGTATGCTGTTCAGTGTCAGGAGGGCTGTGATCAGTCTTACATCGGGGAAACTAAACAGCCACTGGCCAAAAGGATGGCCCAGCACAGAAGATCAACATCATCAGGTCAGGACTCTGCAGTCTACACTCATCTCCAGGCCAGCGGTCACTCTTTCAGGGATGAAGATGTTCACATCCTTGATAGAGAGGAACAATGGTTTGAGAGAGGAGTAAAGGAGGCCATCTTTGTGAAAAGAAACCGTCCATCATTAAAGTCCATGACCCACCATGTTTTCAAATTGCATCGCCATTAATATGTAGTAGTGACTTAAATAAGAAAACAAGAGCATTTATTGATATTGTAGAGAAATAACGCTAAATGTGTTATTTCATGATTTAAAGCAGATTTTAGCAGGAGCTCCGGCAAAATCTACCCCTCTCCATTAATGGGCATTGACGTCACTGAAGTTTCCGCCTTGGATGAAGGCGGAGTTATTACAAGCATGCATCAACAGCTTCTGACAAGAGTAGTTAGAATACAACTAATAAAAACGATGTGTTGCCTACGAGACTGAAGGAAGAGCTGTGCCAACTATCCATGAATGAATTTGTCAGATTTATTAACAAGGGAATATTAAAAATGACACGAAACAGCAGTTTCGCTCCTTTTTTCCTCCCTCTCTGAGCAACGGAGGAGATGTGTGTACGGCGCACACACATCTCCTCCGTGTCTGTCCCACAATAAATACAGAGGACAGCTGACAGCACGCGCTCGCGTCTGTCCCACAATCAATACAAAGGACAGCTGATGACATCAGCTGTCCTTTGTATTTATTGTGGGACAGACGCGAGCGCGCGCTGGAGCTCGTCAGACATCAGCTGTCCTTGTATTTATTGTGGGACAGACGCGAGCGCGCGCTGTCAGTTGTCCTCTGTATTTATTGTGGAACAGACATGGAGGAGATGTGTGCGCTGGAGTGAGACATCAGCTGTCCTCTGTATTTATTGTGGGACAGACGCGAGCGCGCGCTGGAGTGAGACATCAGCTGTCCTTTGTATTTATTGTGGGATAGACGCGAGCGCGCGCTGGAGTGAGACATCAGCTGTCCTTTGTATTTATTGTGGGACAAACGCGAGCGCGCGCTGGAGTGAGACATCAGCTGTCCTTTGTATTTATTGTGGGACAGATGCGAGCGCGCGCTGGAGCTCGTGAGACATCAGCTGTCCTCTGTATTTATTGTGGGACAGACGCGGGGGAGATGTGTGTGTGCACGTGGAGATGTGTGTGCGCCGCACACACATCTCCTCCGTGTCTGTCCCACAATAAATACAGAGGACAGCTGACAGCGCGCGCTCGCGTCTGTCCCACAATAAATACAAGGACAGCTGATGTCTCACGAGCTCCAGCGCGCGCTCGCGTCTGTCCCACAATAAATACAAAGGACAGCTGATGTCTCACTCCAACGCGCTCGCGTCTGTCCCACAATAAATACAAAGGACAGCTGATGTCTCACTCCAGCGCGCGCTCGCGTCTGTCCCACAATAAATACAGAGGACAGCTGATGTCTCACTCCAGCGCACACATCTCCTCCGTGTCTGTCCCACAATAAATACAGAGGACAGCTGACAGCGCGCGCTCGCGTCTGTCCCACAATAAATACAAAGGACAGCTGATGTCTCACTCCAGCGCGCGCCCGCGTCTGTCCCACAATAAATACAGAGGACAGCTGATGTCTCACTCCAGCGCACACATCTCCTCCGTGTCTGTCCCACAATAAATACAGAGAACAGAGGACAGAGGACAGCTGACAGCGCGCGCTCGCGTCTGTCCCACAATAAATACAAGGACAGCTGATGTCTCACGAGCTCCAGCGCGTGCTCGCGTCTGTCCCACAATACATGTAAATACAAAGGACAGCTGATGTCTCACTCTAGCGTGCGCTCGCGTCTGTCCCACAATAAATACAAAGGACAGCTGATGTCTCACTGACATCAGCTGTCCTCTGTATTTATTGTGGGACAGACGCGGAGGAGATGTGTGTGTACCACACACACATCTCCTCCGCGTCTGTCCCAATAAATAAATTCATTTCCTCATTTCAGTGATGGAGACAGCGAGGAAGAAGCGATCACTTGACTTTTGGCAAAAAAAAAAAGAAAAAGAAAAGCCACTGGAACGTTCACTGAAATCAGCATCACTATAAGCCTGCATTGCGAACTCACTCCTGCCTTCTGACTGGATCCTTTTTTTATGTCACTCCAGAGTTCGGCAATCATCGGCGGGGTTTCCGGATTATTACGGGACTCAGTCGTTTTTTTTTGTTTGTTTTTTTACACTCGCCTGGCACAAATGCAAAAATGAAAATAGACATCATATTCTACTACAGTAATTGTCCAATATGGTGAATTAATACTGTCACGGTGGGTGTGGTCCTTTAAACAGAGGTGGAGGCCTCCGGGTTCAACTGTCCCCCACTTACAATGCTGTTATTGCTAGTATCACTCAGCCCTCTGTGAATAGCAAACAACCATCAGGGTGTTAACGATCCATCGTCAGGCTGATGGTCCTCCTTGATCATGTGAGCAGCTGGTTTCGGCTGTCATCAGCCAACTGGTTGATCCACTGTGGGAGGGTGCTATTTATAAGACTGAGCTGAACACAGCTTCTCAGACTGAGGAAGTCTTTCGGACGAAAGACGAAACATTTCTACAGGTTTTTTTGCTTTGTTTTGTTTTGTTTTTTGAATGTCCAGAGGATCAGACTTAGCTTTTTTGGATAGCAGAAAAAGCTGAATACAGTATTATCTAAAATAGCAGAAATAAGCTTAAATTAGCTGAAGGAATTGGAAAGAGCAGAATTGTGAATAATCTGAAATATCTGAAACAATCTGAAATCTGAAAAAAGTAGAAAAAGTAGAAATAAACACAAAATATGGAGATTAACTGATAAGAAGCTGAAAGTATCCAAAAAACAGCTGAATTTTATCTAAAATATCAGAAGCTTAAATGTCTTAGAAATTAGTAGAGAGTGTACAGTTTTGCAGAATTAGGCTGGAAAAAGTTGAAATGAGTGCAAATAATGAGGAATTGATTCTCAGTCGTCCAGGACATGATAAAATCAAAAAAGGCGTTCAATACAGAACAACTGGACTAAGCTAGCATAAAAACAGCTTAATAGTAGCTAAAATATCAGAATAAGTTGAAACTAGCAGAAATAAGCACAAAGCAGCATAATCTGAAATGTCTGAAACAATCTGAAATTACAATAATCTGAAATAAGCAGAAATAAGCAAAACAAAGTTGAAATTATCTGAAAAAAGTTTAAGATAGCATAAACAGCTGAATATTATGTAAAATTCATTCATTCATTCATTCAACCTTTATTTATACAGGCTAGCCTCGTTGAGTCACGGGGACTCATTTACAAGAGGGACCTGTCTCACTCACACCAAACAACCATCCACTCTCACACTCACACCTAGGGTCAATTTAGAGTCACCAATCAGCCTAACAAGCATGTTTTTTGGTCTGTGGGAGGAAACCGGAGTACCCGGAGGAAACCCACGCATGCACGGGGAGAACATGCAAACTCCACCCAGAAAGGCCCCGGACCGGGATTTGAACCGGCAACCTTCTCGCTGAGAGGCAGCAGCTCTACCAGTTGTGCCACCGTGCTGCCCAAAATAGCAGAAACAAGCTTACATTAGAGACAGAGACAGAGACAGAGAGTCTTTATTGTCATTTGCACCGCATGTGGTACATGTGATGAAAACGAGATTATGTACACGGGGTCCCAGTTACATCCAAAAACAAATTAGCTGAAACAAACAATTAGCTGAAGTAATTAGAAATAGCATGAATATGAATAATCTGAAATATCTGAAACAATCTGAAATAAGTAGAAATGAACCCAAAATGTGGAGATTATATGCAAAAAGATTAAATTGGCAAAGAAACAGCTGAATATGATGTAAAATAGCAGAAATAAGCTTAAATTAGTGGAAGGAATCAGATAGAGCAAAATTGTGAATAATCTGAAATATCTGAAACAATCCGAAATCTGAAACAAGTAGGAAAAGTACAAATAAACACAAAATGTGGAAATTATCTGGAAAAAAGCTGAAATTATCTGAAAAAAACTGCTGAATGTTATCTAAAATATCTGAAAGAAGCTTAAGTGTCTTAGAAATTAGTAGAGAGAGTACGGTTTTGCAGAATTAGGCTGGAAAAAGTTGAAATGAGTGCAAATAATGTGGAATTGGTTGAAACAAGCCTAAATTAGCATAAAAACAGCTCAATAGTAGCTAAAATAGCTGCAGAAGCTGAAATTAGCATAAATAAGCACAAAGCAGCATAATTTGAAATATCTGAAACAATCTGAAATTTCAAAAAATCTGAAATAAGCAGAAATAAGCAAAATAAAGTAGAAATTATCTGACAAAGCTGAAATAGGCCAAAAACAGCTGAACAATAGCTAAAACAAGCAGAAATAATCTTAAATTACCAGAAGGAAGTGGGTAGAGCATGGTTTTCCTGAATTAGGCTGAAAAAGTTGGATTGATTTTTAAAAAGGTGGAAATAGTTGAAAAGGCTGAAATTAGCATAAAACCGCTAAATAGTAGCTGAAATAGCTGAAATATCTGCATCTTCCAAAAATTAGCTGAAATGAGCATAATGATCTGAAATTAGCAGAAATAAGTCAGTAGAAGTACAAAAATGTTGAAGTAAGCTGAATAAAGCTGAAAAGAGCACAAAGCAGTTCAAGAAACAGCTGAAAGTAGCTGAAATATTTTTTACAAATGTACTGTACAAGGAAGCTGAAGGAAGCTGAGCTGGTCCAAAATGTGAAAGGAGTAGTAAAATATTGTAAAGAGATCTAAAGATATCAAGGATGTAAAATAAGATCCATTCATTTTCATAAGCTCCATTCATTTTCAATGGGATAAAAATGGCAGAAATGGCTAAATATTTCAAAAAGCTAAAGTTGCACCAATACCAAAAGTCAGTGGTGGGCACCACTAATTAAAAAATTAGTTCCACAATTTCTAAAACGCTTATTAATTTTTTTAGGTCCACAATTTCAAAAGCACAAATGTCTTATGAAAATTAGGGGAAGCTAATCTAATCCGCTATTTATATATTTCTATATTATATATATATATATATATATATATATATATATATATATATTATATATATATATATATATATATATATATATATTTATATATAGCCGGCAGCGTTATCAATATTTGCACTACACTGCCAACTGAAAAGTAACAAAAATGATCCTAAAAGGATGAAATTACAAAAATCAAAGGATTTATTTAATACTTTACGTACATATATTCTATTCGGCCACGAAATTAACAAAAAATAGAATGATCTTTGATTCCCTAAAACCACGTTTAAATCTCAAATACACGGGTGTGTCGCCACCGCATTTATACATAAAAGTAACCCAAATACATGAAACTAACGACTCGCCGTCGAATGGTCGACACAAAACACACAATAAACTCCTCCGGCCACGTTAATTTGGCTTGAAACAGCAGGGTTCTCTAAGGATTATCCATTAGTAACCCAGCACTACCAATAGGCAGACACAGAGTTAGCGTCTATAGGTAGTCAACAGATTTAATGAAAAGTAACTAAAATACATAAAAATAACGACTCACCGTCGCGTGGTCGACACAAAACCCTCAATAAAATCATCCGGCCACGTTAATTTGGCTTGAAACAGCAGGGTTCTCTAAGGATTATCCATTAGTAACCCAGCACTACCAATAGGCAGACACAGAGTTAGCGTCTATAGGTAGTCAACAGATTTAATGAAAAGTAACTAAAATACATGAAACTAACGACTCGCCGTCAAATGGTCGACACAAAACCCTCAATAAACTCCTCCGGCCACGTTAATTTGGCTTGAAACAGCGGGGTTCTCTAAGGATTATCCATTAGTAACCCAGCACTACCAATAGGCAGACACAGAGTTAGCGTCTATAGGTAGTCAACAGATTTAATGAAAAGTAACTAAAATACATAAAAATAACGACTCACCGTCGCGTGGTCGACACAAAACCCTCAATAAAATCATCCGGCCACGTTAATTTGGCTTGAAACAGCGGGGTTTTCTACGGATTTATGAAGACACCGAGCGCAGCCAGCTAGCCACAGAAGCCCCTGAGTTCAACTATGACCCGGAAGATGTAAAGATGGAATAGTCCATTTTTAGTAGGGGGATAAAGAAATCGACCGTTTTTTTAATTGCGTATTTAATGAACGTTTTCATCGTAACTATAATTATTTTTATGTTAAATGTACATTAACAAGCAGGATCAATGTTAGTTATGTAGGTGACTGCACGGGGCGAGGCGGGGCCGGGGCCACTGCTGAAATGTGTAGTGGACCTACCCAGGGTCAAACTAAGGTTTTTGAACTGTCCAGAGATTACCTTTACTGACCTCTCAGTAAAGCAAGACATTTACTACAAAATCATTCATTTAGCTGTAATCTGATAAATATAGTCACCAAAAGAGACTATTTCTATCTTTGATTTTATTCTAATGTGATCAAAAGAATAACTTTTGTCATTTTCATGATGTGTGCTTTTAAGCTGTGTTATTCTGTAAGAGTTAAACTGTGTTCACTGCTGTGTTAAAGTTGAAATCTCGGGTCACATAGACCAGACGGTTTTGTTTAGAAAGTCAGAAGACAGTAATCCGTTGTTTCTCAAGAGCAGGGCTCCAGCTTTCTCTGTCTGTTCCTAAACATTTCTCTCTGCTGCTGGCTGTAACCTTGGGTCGCGATAACACAAGCTCACTCCTCTCTTTGATCCTGCTTTAAGTTCTAAGCTGTGGCTGGAACGTCAGAGTTTGGGGGAACTTCAAAGAGATGTGAACCTTTCCCAAAGAGCTGGGGTACGTTTGGTCAAGAGCTAACGACCTTCGTCTTCAGCTAAGGACTGATAACAGGCTGTTATGAGTCCACTTCGAATGAGCGTAAGCTCAAACTTTGTTATTCCTTCCTGGAATAAATTATCTTGAGCCAAAAACCACGATTGCCACGACTTCTGCCGACGAAAGCGAGTATCACCGACACCGACAAGGTAAACACGTGTGGAGTCCAGCTTGGACTTGCGGGACCGACGACTCGTCAGTCTAAAGCTGATCACAGCTCTTTACCAGAACCAAGGCGGACGTCTTAAGGTAAAGGAGCCGCTGTTTGCTTGCTGGAGGTGTGATGATATCTTAGCTGGACGCGTACGGAAGAGTGTCATCTGGTTTCATAAATGCAAGATAAACTTCCTCTCTTAACCTCCCAATTCTTCTTAAATCTTTCCTCCTATTCTTTTCCCTCTCAATCTAAGCTGGAAACTATTTTAAGCTGAAGAGCCCACAGACTAAATATGTTAACATCCAATATTGAAGTCTGTTGTGTTAAATTTAAGTGTGCTGACGTATTAATTTGAAAGAAAGTGAAATCATGTCAATCAAGTGTAATGGTGTTAATTTAGTTGATTCATTTTAAATAAATGATAGTGTCTCTTTGACATATCAAGCTAAGTTAACGTGTCCATTGTCACTCTATAGCTCTGTTTATTTATCCATCATAGAGATCACAGATATATTGGGTAAACTGAAAAAGAAAAGAATCCGTGAAATTACTATTCAATCTGAATAAGTAAATTAATTAAGGTAAAGAGGTCAGCTTAATACTGACCCCTGTTAAAATACTTTAGTTACATCTGGGTGGCACTATATGTGTTTAAAGACACAATATACTATCTCCCTCATGTTTCCTTCAAATGGGACCCCCAGGCATTTACCTACATGGTAGAGCCGAGTCTGTTCTCAGCTCTGCCCCCCTTCCCCTCACACCCTTCCTCCTTTCTGCTGTTTGCGGTGGGGAAAAAGGTAAAAACAAGCAGCATAAGAGCTTGTAAATAAGTTTATTGTTTTTTACTGATAGATAATTAGTTATTAGCGGTACTGCATTTTAAATAAAAATAGCACAAATCCGCTTATGAATTATAAAAGTTAGTCAATTCACAAAAACGCTGACAAAAAGTTTAGGTCCACTGTAAGCGGAATAGCGCTTTAGCGCTCCCTAGCGGTCTGGCGCCCACCACTGCCATAAGTCATAGCCGGATTGTCCTAAACGAGCTGAACATTTTTATATACGAATTGTTGAAATAGTACAAAAATTGTAGAAGGAGTAGGATGCCGAAAAACTTACAGAATCACGGTAAAAAGAATCACTATAGTGTGAATGCCTAAGCAGCATTCACACAATTATTCATAAACATTCACACAACAAAACACATTTTTTCTCATGTTTGTACTAAATAATATTCATTAGTTGAGCATCATTTTCATTAAGTGAGTGAAAGAAGCCTTGATCAAAGTGAGAGTGATCACCTTGCCGTTAGTACTTGGTGTGTTTTCAAAGTTGTGGTTGACTTCGCTGGTCCCGTCTGCCAGCCCTCTCTTCTGAATGCTCTGTTCCCTGAGGTAAGAAAGCTGCAGACAACATGACACTATGAACACCACATTTACATATTTATTTATTTGTTCCTGAGTACACATGCACTTCACTTCTAACACTTATAAACTTGTTTTTTTATCAATGTACCCATAAACTGTCACATGGTACAGAACTTAAAGTCTTGTTTCTTTATCTGTGCCAAGAAAATGAGAAAATGGTGCATGCTTTTACTGAAACAAGAAGAGTAAAAGGAAACAAAGAGGAATAACAAAATTTATAGCTATATTGTTAAATCTTCAGCTTCAGCTATATTGTTTAATCGAGGTCCCTTCCTGTGGCATCCCCTGACAAAGGGAGCAGCCTAAAGAAAAAAAGTACACTGAATTTGTAGTTTTAATGAAGTTTACGGTCAATATTTGGTGTGACCACATTTATTCTTCAACATAGCCTGAAGTATTTTGGAAGTTTTTTTATTTTTATTTTTTATTTTATTTTTTATGACTGCCCACAGCCAAAAGAAGAAAAACTAGCAAGATATCAGGAAGATAATTATTATTATTAGAATTATTTTCTTTAAACATAAGAAAAACATCATGTACGTAATCGACGACGACGACGACGACGACGACGACGACTACTACTACTACTACTACTACTACTACTACTACTACTACTACTACTACTACTACTACTACTACTACTACTACTACTACTACTACTACTACTATTATTATTATTATTATTATTATTATTATTACGTGGATGACGACAATGTTTATTATTAGTACTATTATTATTGTTATTATTATTACAGTATTAAGTGAATGATGACGAGAACGACAACTATTATTATTATTATTATTATTATTATTATTAAGTGACTGATGATTATAACAATGATGACGATAACTATTATTATTATTATTATTATTATTATTACTATTATTATTATTATTATTATTATTATTGTTAAGTGAATGATGACGATAATAATGATGACAACAACTATTATTATTATTACTATTATTGTTCCCGTTTAAAGACTCACTACTATTCCCCTGCTTTCAACGCCAGTTGATATGTGTTTGGTCATTATATTTATTATCTGCAACGATTTCATGTCTATTTTTTGTACTTCATTGTGTATGTTGCCTATGTGTTGCCTGTTGTTTGTTTGTTTGTTTGTACAGCACTTTGGTTGGCCTTGTCGCTGTTGTAAGTGCTCTATAAATAAAAGGGTATGGTATGGTAATGGTATTGTTATTAAGTGAATGATGACGACGACGACAATGATGACAACGACAATGATGACGATGATGATTATCGTCATCATAATGATGATAATATTACCATTATTCTTATGCATATTATTATTAAGTCAATGATTATGATTATTTTGATTATTAAGTGGATGACGACGACGACGATTATTATCATTACCGTACTATTATTCTTATGCAGATTATTATTGTAGTGGAACACCCTGGTCTCTGAAAACTCTAGTGAAACACCTTTTCTTTGAAACTTTCAAGGAAGAGTGGACACAATTTTTATTACATTAATATTGAATCAAAGATACAAATTAAATAAATACTTTTTAATTTGAGCTAATTCAAATATAGTCAAAGCATAACCTTGTGTAGCAATCAGGTTTCTTAATGCACACTAATTTTAACACTGCTATTTTAATGTCTTATTGCCTTGTGTTTATATGTGCAGGTAACCCCCCACTTACGACTCCATCGACCTACGAACAACGGGACCTACGAACATATATTTAATAAAAATGTGAAATTACTGTATTAAAAAAAATAATATATATATATATATTTTTGTTTTTTTTTGTTTAAATGTTCTTAATTTCACGTGTACATCACTTTGTTGCAGCTGTGGTTGTTTTAAAGGCTTTATAAATAATAATTATGATCCATCCATCCATCCATTTTCTTCCGCTTATCCGGGGTCGGGGCGCGGGGGTAGCAACCTAAGTAGGGAGGCCCAGACTTCCCTCTCCCCAGCCACTTGGAGCAGCTCCTCTGGGGGAATCCCAAGGCGTTCCCAGGCCAGCCGAGAAACATAGTCCCTCCAGCGTATCCTGGGTCTTCCTCTGGGTCTCCTCCCGGTGGGACATGCCCGGAACACCTCACCAGGGAGGCGTCCAGGAGGCATCCTAACCAGATGCCCGAGCCACCTCAACTGGCTCCTCTCGATGTGGAGAAGCAGCGGCTCTACTCCGAGTCCCTCCCGGATGACTGAGCTTCTCACCCTATCTCTAAGGGAGAGTCCAGCCACCCTGCGGAGAAAACTCATTTCAGCCGCTTGTATCCGAGATCTTGTTCTTTCGGTCATAACCCAAAGCTCATGACCATAGATGAGGGTGGGAACGTAGATCGATCGGTAAATTGAGAGCTTTGCCTTTTGACTCAGCTCTCTCTTCACCACGACAGACCGGTACAGCGCCCGCTTCACTGCGGACGCTGCACCTATCCGCCTATCGATCTCACGCTCCAGTTTTCCCTCATTCGTGAACAAGATCCCGAGATACTTAAACTCCTCCACTTGGGTAAGGACCTCCTCCCCGACCCGGAGAGGGCACGCTACCCTTTTCTGGCTCAAGACCATGTCCTCGGATTTGGAGGAACTGATCCTCATCCCGGCCGTAATAATAATTATGATAAAAAAGATAATTTCTGATCATTTTTGAGCAATCTTGGGCAACAGGAAGTAGGTCTTCAGTTTACACGGTCACAAATTAATGTAGAACACCGGACGCCATTTTAGGTTCAGTCACTGGGGTCTCCGGTCACAGAACACCGGACGCCATTTTAGGTTAGCTGCCCGGGAGCCAGCCGAAGACTGGTGACCAGGATGGCTTCATATGGATTAATTACGAGCTGGAAACGTCTCTGTGAACTTTGTGGATGTCTCAGGCAGCAGCAGCAGCTGCAGATTGATCGCGCCGCCGCTCCAACACCAGCTCATGGCTTGGCTAGCAGAAGCTAGCCAGCTAGCTAACACAGGTCTGGAGCAGCTGCGGTGGTTCACTGGCCGGCCGCCGCGCTGCTCGGCCCGACAACAATCAACGCATGGCAACCTAAGATGTCGGCTTTGACCATCTCAAAGTAAGAAAATATATTTTTATTTATTCTGTAAATGTGAATAGCAATGTTTAACATTACAGTACACTACTGTACATGCTTAAATGTGTGCGCGCGCTCCGTTAGCATGATAAATAAAGGTTGAATGAATGAATGAATGAATGAATGAATCTTTTTTTTTTTTTATAATTTTCACCCCCTACCTTTGGCAGAATCGAGCTGCGAACCGTTCTTAACTCCCTAACTCGTTCGTAGGTCGGGGGTTCGCTGTATGTATGAAACTGTGCACACCTATTGACTGCAAATCTAATTGCCCCTCGGGGATAATAAAGGAACTTGAATCTTGGTCATTGTTATTGTTCAATATTGGTGGTAATGAAAACTCTGTCCAAGTCCAAGGATGTCAAATTGTACTTTTCAATTTTGTTTAGAAGTTAGAAAACAGCTGATCAGTTTAAATCATAAAGCTGGCGTCTGTTTTCTGTCCCTCTCCTAAACAATTTCTCTAAACAAACTTCTCCTCTTCTGACCTAAAGTAACAGCTGTGGCCTCGGCTAAACCACTCCTACTCTCGTCACATGAGCCAATGAACGGAGTGATTTCTGCTGATGTCAAGCTCTCTTTAAAAGTTCTAAACTTCCTGGAACCCTCAGTTCTGATGGGAAGTTCAAATGAAATGTAATTTTCCCTTAAACTGTGAACAAGACCATGAGCCAAAGGTCTGGTTTAGCAGCCACGGTTAACAGCAAGCTGCTGTAAACCCACAATCCGAGCGTTAAGCTCCAAGTTTGAACAGAATTCCTTTGAGGAATATTTAATCTTGGAAATCAAACAGGAACCAGTGCCGCTACCTCGGTTCGGTTGACGCGGACCATAGCGAGATGCTGGAAAGTGAACACGCTGGAAGCCTGCTAAACGGCTGGATGGACGATCCGTGCACGTTTAAAGACAGACTAAACCCAGGTTGAGACGGTAACTCCTCCCCCAGGCCATTTTCAAAATTTCTCTCAAAATGGGCGTGTAGAGAGTCAAGCAGGGGAGGAGGTTGTGGGTTGTCCTGTGTTCACGCCCCCTCTAGTGGTGAACTCTCACCCCTCCCCAAGTTTAGATTTCAAAATGGCGGATAGTCGCGTCTTCAGTAAGTAAATGCCTAAACTTGTACTAGAATAACAGTTCTAAAATGTTGTTGCGTGTATTTAATCACACACAGCTTAAAGGGATTGTGACATGATTTTTTTACTATTCATAAAATTGTTCAAAATATATATATTTTAACATTTAAATATGTTTGTTTTTGCAAACAAAATGATAAATCACTTTAATTTTGCTTTAAAAGTGATTTTGAACTTCAAGCCGTGTTTAATCATGGGAAATCCGATTACACTCGAACGCACCATATGTGATGTCACACTGGGCAGAGGGCTGTGGTGTCTTTAATAGCGGACAATTTAAAACTGGACGAATTTAGCAATCTAAGTGAAGATTTGAGCTATTTGTCTTCATTTTGGGAAGCAGAAAATAGTTTGGGTGATGGAACAAGAAACAACAGGATCTAATTTAGGTCTGATGCTGTATCAGACTTCCTTCATGTCGAGCTGCTCATACCTGCGCACTGTGACAAGCCCAGAGCTCTGCCCAGTGTGACATCACAGATGGTGCGTTCGTGTGTAATGGGATTTCCCATGATTAAACACGGCTTGAAGTTCAAAATCACTTTTAAAGCAAAATTAAAGTGATTTATCATTTTGTTTGCAAAAACAAACATATTTAAATGATAAAATATATATATTTTGAGCAATTTTATGAATAGTAAAAAAATCATGTCACAATCCCTTTAAGCGTATGCTTCTGAACACTGAACACATGAAAAACCTGTGTTTAGCTGCATGGCATGAGGTGTACGGTTGTGTTTTTGTCTTTGTTTGGATCACAACGGAGTTGTAGTCCAGCTGCAGTGACTTTAATTCACCACATCTTATTACTTAGCACATTACAAAAGTAACGTTTCATAATATATTTTATTTTAAAATATTGATTTCATCTACCCTCGTTTTTTTGACGTTTTGGCTTAATTTTAATATGCAACCTAGAACTGAACACACGTTTTTTGAATTGACTATAAATGAGCACTAAACAGTGGTAAAATATTTTATTTGTTTTCCAAAGATCCGTGTTTAGAAACATTCTATAAGCTTGTATGATATACTGTATTTGTTAGGACGTGCATACAGTATATGTCAGCTAATCAAAACTGAGCACAGCTGGTAAGATTTATGAGAAATTATATTTTTTCAATGCAAACCAAACAAATTGCAATGAATTTAACAATACTGTATCCTTTCAAATGTTTTTTTCAGAGAACTGTGATGACTCAAGCACCCATGCAGCTGGCTGGCAGGTGCAGCATCTTGAAGTGGTTGGGACTGCTTTCTCTTCTGTCCACTGCATCCATACAGACGAGCTGGAGGTGGTGTCCCGTGACACGACACAGCAACTTTTGTTGTTTTGAATTAACTTACTGTTAATAAAATGAATCATAAACAACTAGTTTTTGTAATCAATTTCTTTCTTTACAGACCTCTGTATTGATAAATACATTTCCAAGTCATACATCAAAGTCAAATTTAAAAGTCAACTTTATTGTCCAAACTGCAATATGTACAGAACATACACAGGATTGAAATTGCATTTCTCTCAGATGCATGCATAATTTAAACAAACATTTAATAAACATGTTTACATCAGCAATTTTTACAAAGTAATGTTTAAATTTAATATAAATTATAATTGTTTCAGGTGTGCAAATATTAAATATTGTAAAACAAAAGAAACAAAGTGCAATAATCAATTAGAGTAATCCAAATTGTACATTATTAAAAAAGTTATAGGAAGCATAAATTTTTAAACGTTAAAATTTAAAAGTTTCCTGTACTTGAATTTATGACTTATAAAAAAATCCCTTTCTGACATAGGTTATGGCCAGATGTGAACAGGTGGGTGTGTACACCTGTGTTACAGACCACCCAGGTGCCCAGTCCACACAGGGTTAGAAGAAAACAAATAATAATTTAACACAAGCACATAGTTATTTACATAAAGGGTATCCTATTCTAAAAGAAGTTCACAGAACCAGATGGGAAGTGCCAAATGTGTGACATGTATTTCAAATTCAGCGGAAGATGATGCAGAGTCTCGGCCAGAGCTGCGTCATCTCTTGAGACCTCCATCCACGACAATGTTGGGTGCAGCTGAGACCTTGGTGTTTGTTTGTGGATGGCAGGTGGACCATCCTGCGGGTGGAGCATCCTGAAGGTGGTCTGGAGTGTTTGGGACTGCTGCACGGCTCAGATTCCCTGGATGTGGAACGCCTCATATGGAGCTAAAAAACAACAACACATTTTTAATCACCTTACAAAAAAACATACTTGAGAAACATTACTGTTCTATCACTTTGTTGACCTGTCAAACAGATGACCCAGTGCAAAATAAATACTGCTGCACAGATTATTATTATTATTTTACAAATACCTTGATCCACAACATTATTTGCAACAAAAGAACGCAGGTGCTGTGCGAATTTCTGTTCCCCCGTGAGAATCTGTTCCCCCTGTGTCGGGAGCGCGCACCCTTTCTCTCAAATAATGAAAAAACAACAACAAAAACCCAGACATTAACTATCAAAAAATAGCAGCTAGAAATAATTTTTCTCCAGTCATATTTTTAATTTGAATGAGATTTAGCCTACCACAAAGCCTACAGTTATCTTTGCAGGAAGTTTTCTTGTCCTCTATCAGCTGCTTCCAGCCTTCTATATTAGTAATAAAAATTATAAATAGGCTATATATGATGTGTTGGTGGCTGATACTTTGTATTTGTCAGACTAGATTCTGTCGGAGATAAATAAATAAAAAACCTGTACAGTAGTCTACACCCCACACTCTAGACCAGGTTTATTTATTTAGTGGAGGTTTTATATTTATTTATTTATCACCAGGAGCTGTCGATTAAAATGAGCTATAACTGTGACACGATAGTGTGGACTCGTTTCAGAACTCAGATGCGCCTCACGGTCGGATCCCGACACAGGGGGAACAGATTCTCAGGGGGGAACAGAACTAACGTTGATCAGCAACAGATAAAAACGCCACGACCCATGTGGGGCCACGAAGCAAAGCTGCAGGTCGCAAACACACAGCACATGAAGAAACACGTCATATACTCAAAAGATAAATTATGGAATGAAAGGTGTAAAATGGTACTCACCTCCAAACGGATTGTACCCTGATGGTGTAAGGGTGGGTGAACATCAGTTTGAAGAGCTATACATAGTTCCCACGTGACGTCACATAAGAGGTATTTCGGGTTTTCCGCCATTTTGGTTGGTAATACTTCCTTTCCTGACCACTAGTGGCAGCGTAGGTTACTGGCTGTGTAATATCAACCGGAAGGATTTGCCCTCCACAACATCAAGAATACGCTCCGATCACTTCTAGTCAGGTAAACAAAGATTCTATGTGAATAATTTTGCGAAACTGTGTGTGTTTGAACAGTTTTTTCAGTTTCTTGCTCTTCTGTTACTGTCTGTTACTGACGTTAGCTTAGCAACGCTATGCTAATGCTAACCTCCACTTCGTAACACTCACGGGAACAAGGTGTCCCACCCGTGTTTATCCTAGACTCTTTGTTGTTAGGAAGCTGCTTGTTAATGATTTATTTTGAACCTTTATTTACCCTGTGACATCAGGCTGATACACACACGTTAATGACAGATAAACTGTCTCAAACTGAGACAGGTAATGCAACAAGCAAAACTCACAACAAAGAGCAGATCCGAGAGCTGCTCAGAAAATGTCACGGTGTGATTCCACAAAAACAAACTTTGCATGAATAAAAACCTGTTGTATATAAAAACTTTTTTTCTTTTTGTCCTCTGCAGCTAATCCTACTGATAGGGTGTTACTGAAGCTGGTCCTGAGTCTGCTGCAGCTCTGCAAACTAGCTGCCAGTCATCCTGGAGGAAATGACATTTTAGGTACACAATGTGTTAGTTGTTTAAAAAATGTCCACCCTCTTTCAGTCCATTTCAGGCTTTAATGTTTCAAGACATAATAAAAATGATCTGGTCATTAACAGGTTCTTAATACTGCAAATGCTGCACCAATCCGTCTGTCAAGCTCACACTCCATTCTTCCACTCGTGACCAGAACCCCACACTGAAGTTGACAGCCACACTTACCGGTACGATAGCTGTTAGGTGCAACTGTATTTATTTTTTATACTTTGAGTAGCAAACTTGGAGTCTTATTTTAAACTTTGTGATGCAAAAAATGACAATGTTTACTAATCTTTTCATTTTTTTAAGGTACAGATGAGTGAATAGTTCGTAGACCCGGGTCCAGTCTCAGATCCGGAGGGGTTGGCTGCTCCAGTCGGATGGTCCCACATGATGAGAAATCTGTTCATTTGTTTAAGATCAGAAACTGCGCTCGGATGCATCGTTTCTTGTTGAAGAGTGTTTTGATTAATCATTTCATTAAAATATATTAAATCACCCACAGTTCTCATATTGTATTCAGTTTAAATTGTTTTGAATTTATAATTATAGCTTTTATTCTGAACTTTATCAGTCTACTACTGGAGGATGAACAGGAACATGCATGTTTTTATGTTTTGTACATGTTAATAATTAACACTAAACTGGTAAGTTAAGTTGCCAATTAAGAACAATCACTACATGTAGGTTTTATTTATGTGCAGTAGAACTTCTCATTATTGGACATTAAACAACAACTTAATTATTGAAATAAACAAGGTGAAACTTGGTACAACTGTTTTATTCAAACTAAAGGTAAGCACACGTTCATTTAGCAATGTGTGTTTTCACAGCAACACCAAATGTATTTGAAAAGCAGATTCATCCATCTTTCATCCATCCAGCTTCATCGATCTCCTGGGACTCGGTACCTTACACAGAAAGAGAAAACAAAATGCTTTCAGGGTTTAAAGCAATATTTAACTAATGGATTACGGTAAAAGGAGTTACCAAATTGTAACTTTTCACCACTAACTTTATTAACAAAGGCAAATCACAGTGGAAAATAAATATCTGACATTTACTGAGAAACGTTAATACTATGACTGAGAAATAATTATAAATAATTAATTTTGTTAACACTAATTTAAGTATGAAAGGCAGTCATAGGCTAATGTAATGTGAGAAATATCAGCCATCCTTACTAACAAGCTCATCAGTTAAGCTGAAGCAACGATCTTTAATATCTATGCTTTAAAGTAGCACAGATAAAAAAAATAAAAAAGTAGCTCAGATTAGCATAGCCGATGTAGCTTTTACTAAAGTACACATGGCTGATATTTACTGTGGCACAAGTTACATTAGCTAAGCTATTCTTTGTTATGTTAAAAATCGGTTATATTTACTGTAGCTCAAGCTACGTAGCTTAGCACGCAGTAAACAACACCATTAGCAAAGAGCTAGCTTAGCTGCTATAGCTACGAGGGACGTCACATCTACGTGTAATCACTTACTCTGCCATTCACCAGAACTGTTATTAACATGAAGACAGCAATGACGAGCTCTGGACGTCCTTCACAACTCTGTTACTGGATCTTAAGCATCCATCCATGAATTTAAAGCTGCGAATCTGCTCCGTTGTGGACACTCAGAGTAACTTCTTCGTGACAACTTTTTGCCCTTCTCCACCAGGGGGCAATACCGCTTCGTCTGACATGATTTATTTCTCCAACTCACAACTTGTTGCCCTTCTCCACCAGGGGGCAGTACCGCTTCGTCTGACATTTATTCCTCCAACTCAACTCCAACCACAGCGCCTTGGTCAAGAGTAGCTCTGGTTGCTCGCGTCGGTTTATCCTACTAAAATGGCGGAAATTCCAGAATTCTAGAATTCTAGTCACGTGTGTGGGAACTATGTATTCTTGGAACAGCTTCACTCATCAATGCTAATGCTATGTTGCTAATCGCTAATCCAACCCCTGAACTCTGGAGGGGGAGTGACCTTCTCGGGGGAGTGGCTCCACTTTTATATTAAGGCAGGAGACGATGTGACGTCACAACGTAGCAGACATGTCACAACAGAGAAATTGAGCTAATAGTAAAATTAACGTGCAATAACTTCTGTTCAACCCATAGGGCTACCGTGAACACGTTTTTAGACCAAATATTGCCGATTTTAACTAATACGCACAAATACATGAAAATTTACACAGAAATAGTGCTCTGAAACTTTTTATACACATTCTAGGGAGTTTATCAGCTAAAAAAACATAAATTTGGGTTTAGTCGCTCTTTAAGGCTGGCCCTACTTTACCGGAGCTTGGACCTATCATCTTCGCAAAGGTAAAAAAGTCGATGTTCATTAGCGGACCTGGGTCTAGCAGACGCCGCACGAAGAGTGTGCCGTGTCCCTGGTTGAACCCATTTCAAAATAACTCCCGTACTCTTTTTTCCTTCCTCCTCCTATTCTCTTAATCCTCTCCTTGCCAGCAACATTTAAGCTAAAAAGCCTTCAGATATAAATTATTTCAAGATCTCATAATTTAATCTGTTGTTCCTAGAAATTACGGACGCATGATTTCATCTGTGCTGAAGTAACTCATAGGAAAAGTTGATTAGACCAATCCACTGTATATATGATGTTGATTAATGATTTGTTTAAATAAATTATCACATTTCTTTGATGGATCAAATATAATTACATCTCATTGTCACTCATATCCATTCATTTGACCACACAATTTATTGTTAGTCCTGAAAAAGAAAAGAATTCGTGAATTACTATTCTGACCTTGAACAAGTAGAATAAGTAATTAAATTAAAGTAGGAGTGTGTCAGGTTAACTATGTCCACATCTCTTACATTATTAAGTCAATGATTATGAATATTTTGATTATTAAGTGGATGACGACGATGACAACAATGACTGATTACTAATATTATTACTGTTATATTATTATTATTATGCAGACTATTATTATTATTATTATTATTAAATTGATTATTATGATTATTATTATTATTAACCAGAGCATTACATTAATATAGTCAGCAGGTGTCGACAGAAATCCTGAGGAAACGAGTAAAGTTTGAATAATTTGACGTTTCCTCACTTCTTTGTGTGAAATTGTGAGCTGTTCCTCCAACGCACTGCATCGCTCCAAAGCAACACGGAGACGCTCCCTCACCTGAAAACATGAAGCAAAAACAAACCTTCAGTTCATCCAATATTTTGTCTTATTGCTTTGCCTTGCATCATCATTTATTGCATCATCATCAATCATTTTGCACAAGACCGGCGAGCTGATGGATGCTGCTCCCTCTGGCTTCTCTGTAGTCTTTTTATCATCAAACTGACCCGTTTTTCATACAGGACTAAAGTTGGTCCACCTTCCAACCGAATTCGGTGTTCAGTGACTCAGAGAGACGGACGGGACCGTCCAAAAAATTATTTTGGCCCAGGACCGGCCGCTTCCACCCCACCAGTTATTCTGAGCGCACCTTGCCGGCCAGGTGAGCCCTCGAGCTGGGAGCCGTCCCATGAAGCCCCAGTGTTTGTTTTTTCCCACTCTCTCTGGACCCCAACTGAATTTCCTATCTGGACCTGTGGTTCTACCCGTTTCCAACAAGAATTGCAAGGAGGTATTTTGCTGACCTTTCTGCTGCCTTTTGTTGGATTGGCCTCGTGGCGTGGGGGAAGTGTACCTGGCCCGAACCTGTGTCCCAGGACCAGAACCGAACAGAGTTGGCTGTGGGGGACTTCGTCTACATTAAAGCCGGTCTCAGCCTCTGAGCGGGGGAATCGCTGCGCTCACCTGGAGGTGACGCGCGGCTACTATGAAGTGCCGCCGAAATCGGACCGGAGCAGAACCGGGTCACTGACGACCTTAGCCTCTCCGGTCAGCCTCGCCGTTTTTCAACTGGAGATGGCCTCTCATGCTGCGGAGCATTCGGAGCCAGGCAGAAGCAAAACCGGACCAGTGACGTCTTCATCCTCCCCGGTCAGTCTCATCGTTTTTTGCCGGGGTTGGCCTCTCGGGCTGTGGGCTGCAGAGGACCAGACGAGCAAGGTGACGTGAAGCGCGGAGGAGCAACGCTGTTTTGGTGCTCGTTGAGGAGTCCGACCGGAGATTTCATCGGCCCTGGATAATAATAATTTTATTCCTGATCACGCTATTGTTGCCTGCTGACCTGAAACAAGCTTGGATCATGCCTTTAAATTCAGGAAGATTTTTTGGCAGTTAACTCTCCTATTTGCTGCAAATTATCTGTCTCTACCTGTTGATTCTGGACCCAGCTTCTGTTTCCCATGGCCGCATCCATTCATCTTCACAGGGGGGCTGGAGCCCCCCTCAGCCCAACTCAAATTGCAGTTGGTCCA